>BLKM01000018.1:34244-54720 GCA_013340265.1 Coptotermes formosanus
CAGAACAAACAGCGATTATTTCCCTATACAGCATTAACTGACTGGTTTTTATAACCGAGACGGAGTGTGTTTACTGCGCGGTACGGACTGGATCTTTAACTATCCCCTTTAAACCCAGTGGTTACTGTATGTACCACAAGTCTGAACACCCGAAACTTCTGCTTTCTGCCCACAGAGTACGTCTGTACATTTCTTTACCGTTATCGTGTTACTTCCGGCATGTTTCGGCCTGCGCTCAGCCATCGTCAGGGGAGCATTCATGCCCAGCGTTAGACATTACTGCTGGCGTTACGTTTGTGTCACCTGTGCGTTAGAAATGGCATGTTCTGTAACTTGTTGTGACTGAGGGTTACAATTTTTTCATCGTGAGGCGAAAAACTTCATTTTAAGGTAATATTATGATAAATATTTATAATTACCTAACAGAATTGTATCTATCTGTAACCTCAACAAATACAAGGGGTGCCTGGTCTGTTTGCGCGGGTAATGCGGCAGGGGCGTGGCGTTGACCACCCACCCCATCTAGCGCCGATGTTAAGGAAAGAGTAGAGCTGTACCTCTGCTCCCCCTGTGCGCTTTCATGCCCTGTTAGAGGGCGATCTTTACCTTTACCTTCATAATCTGCGGCATTATTGCCATTTAATAGCCCTAAATGCAACTGATACGGTTCTGAGAATCGCTTGGATTGTTTGCTGGAATCCTCAGGCTGTGTGCGGATTTCAATGGATTTGCTCATTCGCCGTTTAATAGTATTGCTTTCATAGCGGTAAATCTCGTGGGAATTGCAGCTGTTATTGGTTTTATCACAGTCTAATTTCCAGTCCCTCTTTTATTTTCACATTTGTAATCTGCCTGTGCCTTTTACACTTTATTTGTGGTGTTCACAGAACTCGTGTTTATCGCTGCAAGACTGAACACTGTCAGCAAGTGTGTCACACGGCGCCTGGCCCTCACTCACTGCCTAACGTGCGTCTTCATCTAACCGTTAATGGCTGCCTTCAGATGAACACCCAGAATTTTTCCTTGGGGGGGGGGGGGGCCTGACCCTGAGGCTATATACAATTTGTGTTTGATTTTAAAAATTGTTATAAAAATCATGCTGTAAGCACAACATAACGCTGCCTGCAACTGCATTTATGTACATAGCAATATAACTACATGTTCCGTGACTCAATCACAGTGTCCTGTCTTCTTGCTTTTTAATTTTATTAATTTATTTTTCAAAATTCTAATGTACTGGTCATCAGCCGATTGCAGTCGCTGATTTCGGCTGAAGGGGAAATCACGTAAAACTTTTGATATCACAGTATCTACAGAATCTGTGTTTTTTTTAATTTTGGTTTTGCGCCGTTTGGGTGGGGCTGCAGCCCAATAGCCCCCCCCCCCCCGGGTGCGCTCGTGGCTACCTTTATTCCCTTTCCGACAAGACAACCCCCTCACTGGTCGTGTTACAGAACGCGCTGCTAAGCGACAAATCAACTGACTGCGATACAGGATTTTAACGAACCCGCTTGCTCGCTAAGTGACAAAGCTGAATTACCGATTGTAGGCTGGCTGCAGCAGGGAAATGTAAAGCTGCTCGTCTTGGCATCCCGAACTGAGACAGGAAGGCTGTGAAGGCTTGTACGGTTAGTGAAGGTACAGCTCCACACACATATAACTGCGGCATGGTCGGACGCAAAGATGGAGTTGCTCTACAACAGCTATATGAAATGTTTTAGACTGCAGGAAGGAATGAAGTTACCTCCACTGTGCACACAGCTACAGTGTCTGTGAGGACGCAGCTCACAGTCCACAGTGTTATGACTTTTGCCTAAACACGTGTTTCCCAAAGTTTTTTGCTCGCGGACCCCTTTTTGGCTTCGAAAAATAACCACAGATCCTCACATCCTTGCTTACGTAAATACAGGATGCCCGGATGAGAGGTATCCAAAATTAAAAATTTGTATCTCAGAACTGATTCCAGATAGCTACCAGTACACACCAGTAGCATACGTAGCATTGCATTTCATGATGTGGCCTTAATTAAACTGACTGTCGCTCGCTTTGTGGGTACAGGGGGTTTCTTAATTAGATATTCTAACAATCATACGGAATAAACACATCGCCAGTTAAAGCTCTTCCGCGATTTTTGTTAACAGAACTTCAAAGTGTCCGTTACAGAAATGTATCCACGGGATCCGCGGGGTACTCTTTGGGAACCACTGGTCTAAACAGGTAAAAAGACAGTGGTGTAAGCATAGCAGAACTGGCGCAAAGTGTTGGTTCGATGAAGTCAAGTCTCAGCCACCGATGCTGGTATTTACATCTTCACGCGGCTGTAACGCTGGTGTGCCCTTCAGAGAAGCAAAACAGACGTCCGCGTACCGGCTGTGCCAACTTAACCAGCAGGCGTACAGGCATCTGCACAGTTCTGGCTGTTCCTGCCTTTGCCACTGCTCACCTCGTACCTCTGTCACATTCACAGCTACTCCGTTGTTGCACTTCAGGTAGACGTGGAGACCTACATGCTGCCCTCTATACCTCCCAGACCTGTTAGTTAGTTAGTTAGTTAGTTAGTTAGTTCTTTAGTTAGTTAGTCAGTTAGTTAGTTACAGTTACAAACGTGTGTCCCTGGGCGCCAACAGGGTCAGGCATTCTCAGTAACTAAGAGGATGTGACTTGACGGATCGATTTGAATAGGTGATTGGTAAGTGATTTGCATTGGATTAAACTGGCTCAAGGTTTGATGTCGGTGGGATCGAAACTAAGCCTGCGGTTGTACAGTGACACTGTGTTTCACCACAGGATGATATGAATTGTACTGCAGTGCAAAGAAAGTACCTGACATGAAGCAGGCAGCACGGGAACAGACCCGAGTGTTGTGGATGCGATGCTGTAGCGCTGGGAACCGTGCAGGTGGCCGCCCGGTGCAGCATTCCACAGCAACACCGCTCTGAGCACCTTGATGTTGCAGGAGGCATGAGAGATGTGAGCAAGAGGAATTTTAGGATTTAACAGTGGATGAAATGGGCGCATGCCGTAAGACATGCGGTGCCGCCCGCCGGTCCCTGTGTGTGTGCGCGTGTGTGCGTGCGTGCTCCGCTCTCAGCTAATTATGCAGCTATTCACTCTTTTATTAAACTTTCAGGCTCTGTCCCTTTCTGTCTCTCTCTATCCGTTTCCATCTCCCTGTCCCTTTCTGTCTCTCTCTCCGTCCGTTTCCATCTCCCTGTCCCTTTCTGTCTCTCTATCTCTGTCCATCTCCCTGTCCCTTTCTGTCTCTCTCTCTCTGTCCGTTTCCATCTCCCTGTCCCTTTCTGTCTCTCTCTATCCGTTTCCATCTCCCTGTCCCTTTCTGTCTCTCTCTCTCTGTCCGTTTCCATCTCCCTGTCCCTTTCTGTCTCTCTCTCTCTATCCGTTTCCATCTCCCTGTCCCTTTCTGTCTCTCTCTCTCTCTCTGTCCGTTTCCATCTCCCTGTCCCTTTCTGTCTCTCTCTCTCTGTCCGTTTCCATCTCCCTGTCCCTTTCTGTCTCTCTCTCTCTGTCCGTTTGCATCTCCCTGTTCCTTTCTGTCTCTCTCTCTCTCTGTCCGTTTCCATCTCTCTGTCCGTTTCTGTCTCTCTCTCTGTCTCCTTCTGTCCCTTTCTGTCTGTCTGTCCCTTCCTGTCTCTTAGTTCCACATGTTGCCATGTAGCGACACAGGTGACACACGTTCGAGTGTGTGTGTACCAAGGGTGTCGAATAAATAAGGTTGAAAGGGCGCAAAATTTAAGTGACAAGTCATCATAACGCCAACTCTGACTCACGCCACTGCAGTGTCGGTATTTGTGCACCATATACCGGGCACGTCG
The DNA here is from genome assembly GCA_013340265.1 of Coptotermes formosanus. Lineage (NCBI taxonomy): Eukaryota > Metazoa > Arthropoda > Insecta > Blattodea > Rhinotermitidae > Coptotermes > Coptotermes formosanus. The sequence goes on from BLKM01000018.1 coordinate 38,078, forward strand.
GTACATTTGTACCATTTGTACCATTTGTACCATTTGTACCATTTGTACCATTTGTACCATTTGTACCATTCTGGGAAGAGTTTAAGAGTTACAGTGCTGTTGATATCAGGCTCTTTCATTTGTAACCATTCTCGAACAGCAGCTTCCACTTCCTCGTTACTGCGAACTGTGCTAAGGCGAGATAAACGCATCAGCGTGCGTGGGGATTGTGTGAAAAAATGATCATTTTTCAATGGAATAAGTGATCTACATTTAACGTTGTTGTGACTTGGTATTTGATGTTTGTGACTTAGAGAACCTTGACTGTTGCACTGCCTTTGTAAGCGTGTGTTGTGACAGTGACTGAACGGTTGCACACCACTGACCGAGTTACTCTCCTCTTTTGCAGAGAACTCCTGCAGACTGCTGCGGCCAGTGCACGAGTCTTCGTATGAAGTCGCAGAAGGGTGAAGTTAGAGGCACATCCTGCTTCCTCTGTTAAAGCTGAATGTTCTGTCAATATACACACACATAAAGAGACTGAGCGTATCTGTTAATGTGCTGCTGGGCACGCAGTGTCGCTTAAACCAATGTTGGCAGTGCGATACACACTTTGTACAGAATTTTTTGTACGACATTGCAGTATCGCATATTGTGCGAGATCAGTATTATACAACCAGAAAATGCTTCTGTTATTCTTTGAAACAGTGTGTCTAGCATTGTAAGTACGTTGTGTGCGGTTTAGGATCGGCTTTTCGCAAGAAAAATGGTGTACTTCAGTCACTACAGGTAGTTTGATGCAATGCGATTGGTATGAAGAAGAGCATGCAGTTACAGTGGAAGCTGGAGACTTGTCTGGCCACGGGACACGGATCGTGTTTGTTATCAACACACTTGTAGGTCTGTGTTTAAACGTTGTATAAACTGGAAGAATTCCGCCATGATGTAGCGTAGCCCCGTGACAGAAGACTGAAAATGGAACAGAGGTCGACGTGGTTGACCCCTCCACCTTTTCAAAACAGCAGTTGCTCTAATTCAAGCTATCTGTCGGGAAGTCACGTCAACACTATCACCCTGTGGGATACGGTGCAGGCGTTATTCATCTTCCTGCTGTCCGCAGGCATCCTGGGTGCCAACGTGCTGCTGGTGGTGGTTGTCAACAGCGGCAGATTCTCCAAGTACATCCACTCGCAGGTGAGGGCGCCCACTGTCAGCTGTTGTTGTTATTGTCGTCGCTAGGCGCAGGGTTTATGCCTTTTACATATTGCATGTGCAAAGTAAAACTGTGTTTAAACTTTCACTTAGGGACGGTCCCATACGTAACGAAATCCATTCCCTGAATTTAATCGGCCGTTTATTTAACCATGCAGGTAACCTTCACCTGTTAGTGTTGTTCCCAAATATATATGTCTTTGCCACACATTCAAAGGCCTTCTTACCTACCTGTTTGTAGCGATATTGTCCTGCTTTTGTTCATGAGATATGAACATGTAGCATGTAGTTGAATATCTGTGTTATTAAAAATTCAAAACAAGTAACAGACATTGTGTGACAGTAATTCTGAAACAATGTTTTGCACAATAAATCGTGCTGTACGTATTTAAGGGCGTACCGTTATTTGACGTACTCAGAATACTATGAAACACCTGTCTAACTGGCGACACGTTGTGCAGTATTGCATGAGATAATTACTTACGTTAAGTAGAAGATAAATTAATGTTATCACCGTCTTTTGTTTCCCAGCCTCGCTACCTGCTGACGTCACTCGCCAGCAACGACCTTGCCATTGGTCTGTTTGTGACGCCGTTCGCCTTCTTGCCCGCGCTGTACCACTGCTGGCCCTATGGCGAAATTTTCTGTCAGATACAGGTGAGTTGTAATCGGACGGGATCGCACTTGCTGTCGACACTTTGCTTCTGTTAACAGAACTTTTATCGCAGTTGCGGCGTTGGTGGGCAGCCGGCCTGGATACAAACAGTGCCATGATGGGCACTGGTACAGGGTTACAAGCAACTGTTTCAGGCGACACGTCGTACACACGTGCTGCTGTCATAAAGTAATGTACAGTAAAGAGAAAAGGGTAAAGGCAAATTTCACCCTATAACCTGTCATGAAGGTACCAGGGGGGCGTTTTTCTTGATCAACTTGACCTTTGAGAGTCAAGGCCATGCGTTACTTCGAAACGTCGGCAGAGGTAAATTTCACCCTATAACCTGTCATGAAGGTACCAGGGGGGTGTTTTTCTTGATCAACTTGACCTTTGAGAGTCAAGGCCATGCGTTACTTCGAAACGTCGGGAGAGGTAAATTTCACCCTATAACCTGTCATGAAGCTACCAGGGGGGTGTTTTTCTTGATCAACTTGACCTTTGAGAGTCAAGGCCATGCGTTACTTCGAAACGTCGGGAGAAGTAAATTTCACCCTATAACCTGTCATGAAGGTACCAGGGTGGTGTTTTTCTTGATCAACTTGACCTTTGAGAGTCAAGGCCATGCGTTACTTCGAAACGTCGGGAGAAGTAAATCTCACCCTATAAGCTGTCATGAAGGTACCAGGGGGGTATTTTTCTTGGTCAACTTGACCCTTGAGAGTGAAGGCCGAACGTTACTTCGAAACTTCGAGAGACGCTCTAACATTCGGCATGACGCTCCAGCAGCTGGAGTCCTCAGCGTCGCCTCACTTAACCTTACCCAGTATATTCCAGCATCTGACGGTGTTGTGTTCCACGTTGTGCCTTTCATGGGAACGTTACGACAGCACGGTACTGCTTTCTCATATTCAAAGGGCAATTTGTACGCCGACAGAGAGGAAGCAAGACGGCAGTTCACTGCTTCTTGATGGTCCTGTCACGTAGACCTTATTGTTGGTGGAGTTCCGGAGACTTTTTGGACATAACTGCGACTTCCGAAGGAAAAAGTTTAAGTGCGTCTCGAATAAATCGCTCACTTATAAAAGTACTAAGTACTTTTGCACCAGGGGCACGCGGTGGCGCATTTCGTTGATGCACTGCGCCACAAGCCTTAGGGTCACGGGTTCGATTCTCGATGTGGTCATTTACTGAATCCTGTCGGTCGCACTGTGGTCGGGTAGACTCAGCCTCTAACAGAAATGAGTACCAGGAGTATTTCCTTGGGGGGTAAATGCGGCCGGTGTGTAAGGCTGACAACCTTACCACCTTCATGTGCCGATTGTCTGGAACCTCTAGAAATCTCACATATCTGGTGCCTCAGGGCCTGTCGAAGCCTGTACAGGGACGGTTTTTATTTCAACACAATGCAAAGTCGTAAGACGTAATTTACTGCCCGGTGTGTTCAATTTATTGTACCAACCAAATTCACACTATTAGTTACATATGAGTGTTAAACACGTAGCTGCGACATGTTTCGGTACAAGCGTACCATCTTCAGGCAGCGCAATATGCCAGGTTAGAACCAACTGCAAGTGACAGGCCACCATTTACATGGTTCCACAGTCTGCAGTAAGCTCCGTTGTTGATATTGTGCTGCCACCACCGGAGGCCAAGAGAGGCTAACATATTTCATGTATGTATTTCTCATGGCGTCCGGTATAGGCAGCAGTATCAGTTTTCAACTTTAGGTTTTTGCTACAAAGCGATTTTTTGAGAAGTAATTAACAAGAACAAAGAAGACTGCCTTCAGTGCCGAATCATAAACTTTCTAAAAGTCTCTGTCTGGAAAAGATCCGTTCGGTAGCTCGGTAGGTCGTGATGTTGCAAACAAACAAACCGTACTGTGTTAAGTGTATTTGATGGTGATTGTTTGTAAGCCAAGTGAAGGTATTTTCTTTATTGTTGGCAGATGGTGGGACACATATATTTGCCGATCTTCTGAAAAAACCAATAATATCAAAAGGGAAAGTGCTGTAGGCCGACTGTAGTAACTTACGGGGCGAAAATAATTACTAAATTTCCAAATTATTACTCACTAAGGAGGCTGGTTTAGAAGTAAATGCAGAGAGTATAGTCTTGCGAACAGATTGCATGACAGAACCACAGTATATATATAGCTAACAGATCCTTTAAAAATCTATTCCAGTTTTCAGCCCAAAAATGTGAAGTTTAAAATATGCACATCTGTAATTTTGCCTGTTGTTTGGTATGGTTGTGAAACCTGGTCTCTCACATTAAGACAGCATGGCGGTGTTCCACAGCGGGGCAGCTCAGTGTAAACGGGGGCAGGTACCAGGAGACTGGAGAAAATTACATAATGAGGAACTGCAGTCTTTCGGGCGGACACATCAATGAGCATGTGATGGTCTGGTCATGTGGCACGTAGGGGGAGGAGAGCAATGCATACTGAATTTTTGGAGAGAGAACTGATGGGAAGAGGTTACTTGGAAGACCTAGGATTAAATGGAATAATGTTATCAAAATGGGTCTTAAAGAAATAGGATGTGAGGCTGTTAATTGTGTTCATTTGATTCCGTGTAGAGACAAGTGGCGAGCTGTTGTGACCACGGTGATGAACCGCGGATTCTGTAAATTTCGGGGAATTTTTTAGCCAGCTGTGGAACTGTAAGCTTATGAAGCATTGTGCTGCATGGGGTTCATTAGTTTGGACACGTGTCTATAAGCGATGTATCACGTCAGTAACATGGAAATACGTAGTTATTGCCCCGCATCCCTGAATACGCAATGCGTGATGCGTAACACGAATAATGGATAACTGCATATGGTAACTATAAGGCAACTCTGCGCGATCGCGGAATAACGCATCGTGAGCCACGCATTCACGGGTGCGCGGTTCTTGAAGGCCGGTGCTTAAATTGAATGGCTGGGCTTTCAGTTGACAATGCTTCTCTGTGCGTCGGAACCATCAGACACCTGAAGCGACAAAACACAGATGATAAAATGACACGGCGCATGCGCTTTGCATGCTGGATGACGAAGGCTACAGATACACACACAAAATGTGTAATAATTGTTGCTTTTACACAGCACGAATGGTGACGGCAGCGCGCCACGCCACAATATCACGTTTACTCGTGCATTGCCTATCATTCGGCGCAGAATCTTTTGTCTTCCAGGTTGCTATCCAAAAACACGAAGATTAGGGTATACAGAACTGTAGTTTTACCTGTTGTTTTGTATGGGTGTGAAAGTTGGTCTCTCACGCTGAGGGAGGAACAAAGACTGAGGGTGTTCGAGAATAGGGTGCTGAGGAGGATATTTGGGCCTAAGAGGGACGAGGCGACAGGGGAGTGGAGAAGACTACATAACGAGGAACTTAATGACCTGTACTCATCACCAAATATTATTCGGGTAATCAAATCGAGAAGAATGACATGGGCGGGGCATGTAGCACGTATGGGGGAGGAGAGAGGTGCATACCGGATTTTGGTGGGGAGACCTGAGGGAAGGCGACCATTTGGGAGAGTCAGGCGTAGATGGGAGGATAATATTAAAATGGATCCGGAAGAAGTGGGATGGGGCGTGGACTGGATTGAGCTGGCTCAGGATAGAGACAGGTGGCGGGCTGTTGTGAATGCGGTAATGAACCTCCGGGTTCCATAAAATGCGGGGAAATTTTGACTAGCTGAGAAACTGTTAGCTTCTCAAGAAGGCCTCTGCTCCATGTAGTTAGTTAGTTAGTTAGTTAGTTAGTTAGTTAGTTACTTAGTTATAAGTACATTGGCTGTCATGTAGAATGCCAGACCTGGCGGCGCGTACTCTAGCGACTGTGTTTAATCGCTCCAGCATCAGGGCCCCTCTGACCAGCCTATTACCCGACCCATCTGTACTGCATGCTCAAAACGGTTACAAATATCGGCTCCAATTGTTTTCAGTGTCCGAGTCGAGGCTGCAGCCACGTCCGAACCATTACGGTTCCCATCTCCCCCCCCCCCCCAACCAGCAGACACAGCTTGCAATCGCTCCATTCATGCAAAGCTTGTGCTGTTTTACGTCTCCTGTTTGTATAATTAATTCGACATTTATGGGTCGTTTGTTTTAAGGGCTGTGATTGTCCCGCCCCCCCCCCCCCACCCGCTATAAATTATTGTTATGCCCACCACCACAAGCAGCTGCGCCATGCGGCACTTCTGTGCACGTCATTCTGACTGCATGTATATTAACCCTTTACAGACGGAACGTATCTGTTTTATATAAGGACTCAGTGCGTACCGCGCTGTAAACACTCTCCACTTCGGTAATAAAAACCAATCTCTTAATGTTTTATAAGGCAAAAGTTGCTGTTTGTTCTGAGATCCGTACAAAACACATAAACGCAATGTGGGCACCACGTAGAATGTTTTAATGTTAAACCTGGTCGTATGTAAAGTTACCGCTAGGTTTTAAAAGGTTAAATAAAATACAGATAAACAGAATTATACACAACCACACCAACACGTGGACACGTTTGATTAAAACTCAGTAAAAAATGTTTACGTATAGACCCGACTTGTTCCGCCCTGAGGCACCCTCGTCAGGGCTAACACTGAAAATATAAAACACCGGTCGTTGAACCACTAGAGGGTCCGACGCGTGCCTGGTCGAGGTGTTATCACTTCACGCTCGCACACGTGGACAGAAGACACGTACCGCTTTGAGGGTCCCGATGGAAATTGTGTAAAACACAGTTGTAGCTAAAATGATGAGGATAAAATCCAGATTACTGCATTGTAGCTGTCAGACTGGGTGTGGTCACCATTTAAACTTGTAAGTTGCTCGTCACTTGATAAAGCGGCGGAGTTTTGGTTGTAGAATACGTGCGGCACTGCCACAGTGCCGCCAAGTGTGGCGTCGTTCGTAAGTGGTTTGATGGCTGAGTGTAGGAGACTTGACTACGTGCTCGGTGTGGACAACACAAATAAACAGAATTAAAACACGTATGCGTGGTGCCCCAGGAACCACGCGGCCACAGACGAATGCAAGCAGCAGTCTGCGCCATATACAGCTTAACCTTTTAAAGCCTAGCGGTAACTTTACGTACCACCAGGTTTAACATTAAAAAATTCTACGTGGTGCCCACATTGCGTTTATGTGTTTTGTACGGATCTCAGAACAAACAGCAACTTTTGCCTTATAAAACATTAAGAGATTGGTTTTTATAACCGAAGTGGAGAGTGTTTACAGCGCGGTACGCACCGAGTCCTTATATAAAACAGTTGGGCTTCGTCTTTAAAGGAGTTGCTTTAAACGAACTGTTTTGTGTTTGCAAGACTTACCACCAGGCGGTGCCACTGCAGTCAATTATGGTAGAAGAGCCGTGCAATATTGCAACCGTTCGTGTATAGAAACTGAAATGAATGACAGTTGTGTAAGGAAATGCGACGTCTCTGAGTCTGCCTGTCTGTGGCAGTCATCAGTTCGTAAGAATTGGGGACAGCAGCCTGCTATCTGGCTTTAGTGTCGATACAAGCAGCGAGGTTTGGCCCGCGTTACTGGTACCGTGACATGCTTACCGGGCTGTGGGGCAGCAGTTGTGCATAACCACTGGCAGATGGCAGCACAGCAGTTAAGGTAAAGCAATCCCGTTACAGGCCTGGACAGGCCCTCAGGGTTCCAGGAGGTTGAGGCTCCCAGATTTCTAGACAGTCGGCATATGAAGGTGGTAAGGTTGTCAGACCTATGCACCGGCCGCCTTTACCCCCCAGGAAATATTCCTGGTACTCATTTCTGTTAGAGGCTGAGTCGACCCCAGGGCCATAATGCGGCCGGAAGGATTGTGTCAACGCCATCGGGAATAGAACCCGCGACCTGCCGGCTTGTAGCGCAGTGCCTCAATTAGTGTCAGAATTAAGGACCGAGTAGAAGGGCTGTGGAATAGCGCGTGCCGTAATAATCGGCATTAATTTTCATTAATCGATAATATGCCTAAACGATATTAATCGATAGCAACAGCCACGACGAGGACAGTCCACTGGCTAACTCCATGGAGCAAGTCCTTCCTGAGAAGCTAACAGTTCCTCAGCTAGTCAAGAAATTCCCCGCATTTTATGGAAGCCGAAGGTTCATTACCGCATTCACAACAGCCTGCCACTTTCTCCTGTCTTGGGCCAGAAGAGTTTAGTCCACACCCGCAATGATATTCCTTGCAGATCCGTTTTAATATTATTCTGTCATCCACGCTTAGGTGTTCTAAGCGGCACCTTTTCCTCACGTTTTCACACCAAAGTTTTTTATGCTTTTCTTTGAAACTGATTGTAGATTTGTTACATTGTGCAGTAACACCCAGGCGAAGTGTGAGTCAGAGCTATCCCTCGTGAAGACGGTTCATGTGGCTGGCGTAAAATGACACAAGGTCGACAGTGGAGTAACGCTGCGTTAGGCTATCAAACTGCGCGACGGGCACGTCGGCTTTTTGGGCTGTGAACTGAGCTGCATGTAGCTTAGTGAGGTGCTCGTCATCCAAACCACGGACTGGGAACTTTCAAAGGTGAAGTGCCCTCTTTCTGGGCCGAACGGTCCCAGTTTTATCCCCGGCGGGGGTGGGGAATTTTGTGTTATCCAGAATTCCTGACCGGGTGTGGGCCCCCCCGAGCCCGCTATTAAACGGTTGCAGGAGGATCATCCTTCGGGGGCTGCAGCTGACCGCCTACCTCTATCTATTGCCGAGGAAAGAAATATGTGGAGCTTACCTCTACTCCTTCCATATGCCTTCATGGAATACACAGTGTGAAATTTACCCCTAGGTTTGGTGGCCGACTGTGTTACAGCTCTATAGGCGCAGAGAATGTGTTCATCCTAGCATTATCGGCAGCCTGTGATACAGAGCAGCATTACAGTCGGCAGCATATCCATTAGCAATGCACCCTATTGTACTCGCGACACAAAACGCATTGACTATTGACTGCACTAGCTGTACGAGACAGAATCGGAAAATTAATAAGAATTAATATCCTGTTGTGAATGGGAAAGCATTATTTCCTAATGAAGAGATATCGGGATTAATTCTGCCGTTTATTGCAATCTGCTTTTGAAGCACACAGCTGTAACACTGTGTACAGTCCCTTCATGTTACTGCGGTCTGTTTGTGAAGCACAGAGCTGTAACACTGTGTACAGTCCCTTCATGTTACTGCGGTCTGTTTGTGAAACACAGAGCTGTAACACTGTGTACAGTCCCTTCATGTTACTGCAGTCTGATTGTGAAGCACCGAGCTGTAACACCCTGTGTACAGTCGCTTCATGTTACTGCGGTCTGATTGTGAAGTTCTCTCCAGCCACTGACACGCCAGAAGCCAAGTGCGCTGTGTGCCGTAGGTAAGGCTCTCTGTTTACGTCACTGGCTTGCTCCTGTTTTGTAAAGACTTCCCGTTTACAAGCAGTTTTACTATGTTTTTTAAACATGCACTTTATTGTACTGGCCGGGATAGCTCAGTCGGTATAGCGACTCGCTACGGGCTGGACGGTCCGGGGATCGAATCCCGGTGGGGGCGAGATTTTCCGCACCCGCGCAGACCGGCCCTGGGGCCCACCCAGCCTCCTGTACAATGGGTAGTGGGTCTCTTCCCGGGGGATAAAGCTGCCGGGGCATGGCTTTGACCATCCCCGCATCTAGAGCCGAGGTGAAAGAAAGAGTAAATCTGTACTTCTACTCTGTCTCTATACCTTCACGGCAGGTTATAGGGTGACCTTTACCTTTTACTTTTGCTTTATTATAACATAGAATCTGAACGTATTCATTTAATATGCGTTCAATGCTCTTCCTTTGTTTATTTATGGGGGTCACGTGTCTTACGTGGCTCCGTGCCACAAGTTGCGCACCAACCGACATGCAGTGCCCTCATCAGTACTCTGACGTAAACAATATTGCACCCTGTTTCTGATGCAAATAGGAAGGAAGAGGGCCGCCATGTTTTTGATTTAACTGTCGATTGGTTTTTACAGACCGTGCGTTGCTGGGCGGAATGTGGCGGCCTGTTGATTGGGTTTACTTTAGAAGGAACAAGAAAGGGGAGGTGGTGGCTGTTGTAATGATTGAGAGGCAGAAACAGAGCGGTGCTTGGTTATTCGACTGTGCTGTATGAACTGCAGAGGTTACTGCATTCATGAATGATTATCAGGTTGTTTAAATTAACCATTTAACCCTTTAAAGACGAAGCGCCCAGTGGTTACTATATGTATCGCCAGGTTTAACATTCACAAATTCTACATTCTGCCCACACAGTGTATTTATGTGTTTTGTGTGGATCTCAGAACAAACAGCGATTATTTCCCTATACAGCATTAACCGACTGGTTTTTGTAACCCAGACGGAGTGTGTTTACTGCGCGGTACGGGCTGAATCTTTAACTATCCCCTCTAAAACCCAGTGGTTACTATGTGTGCCGCCAGGTTTAACATTCACAAATTCTACGTTCTGCCCACACAGTGCATCTATGTGTTTTGTGTGGATCTGAGAACAAACAGCGATTATTTCCCTATACAGCATTAACTGACTGGTTTTTATAACCGAGCCGGAGTGTGTTTACTGCGCAGTATGGACTGGATCTTTATGTATATAGTTCAGGTTATCGTAGTCTTTTAATACAGACCGGTGTTCTGTTCCACTAAGATATATTTTAGTGTTATTCTCCCATCTACACCTAGGTATTCCAAGTTTTTTTTCTTCACGTTTCCCTCTAAAATTCCCGTATGAATTTTTCTTCTTCCCATGCGTGCCACATGTCCCATCCATCTGATCGCCCTCATAACAGCTGAAGCCCCTCAGTGCATAATTTTCCCCAGTATCCCGTTACCTCCCGTCGCGTAGGCCCTAATGTCTCCCTCAGCACCCCATTCTTCGTGACCCCAAGCCCGCATGACGCGCTGTGTGCACTACACAGTACACACAGCGCGCACACTTACCTAACCATTTCTTCTTTCTTTGGCAGTCGTTATCACTGTGCGTCAGTTTTTGCTCCGCAGAAGGAAGGCAGTAAACACGCCTTCTGCACCTTCCTCCACCCATTGCATGCTCTGTCGCCATTTATAACCGCGATCTCGTACCAAAACTGCCAGCAGAGCTGCGACCCCCTGCAAGTCATTTCCAAATTTACGGCTGCTTGCCCGGTGCAAAGCGTTTGCTGCTCTGCCCGGTTATCCACCTTCAGTCTGCATTTGCCCACAGCGAAGCTGTCTGTGTCAGGCTTCCATCCACCGGGCAGGCACCCTGAAGAGTGTTTAGCTGGGGGCGCAATGTGCATGTAAAGTGTGGCATAGTGACAACATAAACAGGTCGCGAGTTCGATTTTCGATGGGGTCATTGACATGAACCATCCGGCCGCACTATGGCCCTGGGGTCGACTCAGCCTCTAAAAGAAATGAGTACCAGGAATATCTCCTGGGGGGTGAAGGTGGCCGGTGTGTAGGGCTGACAAACTTGCCACCTTTTTGTGTCGACTGTCTAGAAATTCACGGAGCCTCAACCTTCTGGAGCCCTCAGGGCCTGGCCAGGCCTGTAACGGGACTGCTTTAATGACAACGTACACAGCTGCACAGTCTCTCCAGGTAGATCATATGAAGAGGGCATATATATAGGATTTACCTTCCTTACATAAAGTATTACGTGGCTTCGGCTGTAAGATTTCGTACATGTATTGAGCAGTCCGGGCTTCGAATCTGGGCCGGAAAACCGACTGGTCTGAGTGAGGATTTTCGTGGTTTTTCTGTAACCTCCCTCTAGTACAGAGATCAAGAATGTGTGGAGCTGAAACTCCAATCCGCTTGTTTGACCTTATGACGTGCACATGGGCGAGTATGCCCCGTTTGACCTTTTACCTTACAGGTAAATGCCGGGATAGCACGCTGAACCACGCCACGATTTTCGCCTTTCCCATCTGTCGGACGTGCTGCCTCTGTGTTCTTAACACGCAGAGTCGTTCGAGTGAGGGTAAATAAAAGATAAGCCTGTAACGTCGTCTGAATTTTTGTGCCTAAACTGACGCGTGTTCCTGTGTTTAACTTTTTGTGCCTAAACTGACGCGTGCTCCTGTACTTAACTTTTTGTGCCTAAACTGACGCGTGTTGCTGTACTTAACTTTTTGTGCCTAAACTGACGCGTGTTCCTGTGTTTAACTTTTTGTGCCTAAACTGACGCGTGTTCCTGTGTTTAACTTTTTGTGCCTAAACTGACGCGTGTTCCTGTGTTCAACTTTTTCTTCTGTCTCATTTTTAGTTAAAAGTAAGCCGGTTCGGAAGCTAGCTATGCTTCCATGTTCAGGCAGAAAATACGAAACCGTTCTCTTGCGTCGGTTATATTGAGCCTAGCTCATTTGTTGAGTGACTCAATATGTCTGACGACACGGATGCAACCCTCACGTTCATTACCATATCCAAAGGGCGCAGCACTGTGCCTTATCCTAAACGCGAAGTTCATCCCACACTTGGCACCAAATTTTTAATATATCTCCGTTTTAATAAGATCTCTCCATCTACTCTCAGTTCTACCTAGAAGTTTTTCCTCTTTAGTTTTCCGATCACAGCTGTCTGTGATCCTCACATTTCCTCCGAGATGTTTCACACAGGCCCGTACAAATACAGAGTCTGTGGTGACCGGCCTTGATACGAACGCAGATGCCGCGGGGGAATTCTCAGCCCGGTAGCGAGGTGTGGGAAGGACGGACGGACCACCAATTCTTATCAGACTGTTCGCACTGTCTGCCGCAGGCCCCGTATCATCCTGGCGGTCTGCCATTTGACGGAACATCAGCGCCATAACTTCTTGCTGTGACGCGGCAAGAGGCGAGATCGCGTGCAAGAAGTGGAGTAGCACAGCGCCTTGGCACTGCGTGCCCCGGCAGTGCGAGCACTGTGCAGTCGACGTCAGTTCCAAGTAAACTGTTCTTACATAAACTGCTTTAGGCGTTTGAAACCTTATAGTTCCCGCATTGTAAACATTTTAAAAAATATTCAGTTTTATGTAAAAGGAGAGGCCCCTGCCTTAACACTTCTCCTTTATGTTTACGTATTTTGCATGATGGTCGCTTCGCGCGGCCAAAACATGTCGCATTATAGTAATAAAAACTAAAGAGTAAGGTCTTTTGTTATGCTTGCCTGTACAAATTGCGAACGGTATTACACGCGCACAAGGGGATGGGCATCTGAAAATTTTTAAGGTAAAGTTATCCCCGTACAGGCCTGGACAGGCGCTGAGGGCTCCAGGAGGCTGGGCTACCAGAACTTATAGACAATTAGCACATGAATGTGGTAAGGTTGTCAGCCCTACGCACCGGCCGCCTTTACCCCCCAGGAAATATTCCAGGTACTCATTTCTGTTAGAGGCTGAGTCGACCCCAGGACCACTGTGCGGCCGGAAGGATTAAGTCAATGAAAAATTCTAATGACACCATGAGGAATCGAACCCGCGACCTTCCGGCTTGTAGCGCAGTGCCTCAACCAACTGCGCCACCGCGGGAATGATCGGAAATAAATGTGGAAAATACGGATATGAATTTTTTACACCCGTAAGTGAAGTATGGCTGTCACTGGGCACAGACGTCACAGAGAGTTGTCATTTTGTGTGTACGTGTTCTGTACCCGCTTTTATCCGAATTCGACGAAAAATGTAGAAATTAGGGACAAAAATTCATTTAAACCCTCAAGTAATGCATGACTGGCACTAAGCCGATTTTCGTGAAACTCTCGCGTAATGGACATCTTTTTGTGAAGTACTAATATACAGAATTTCATGAAAATCTGCTCATGTCATTACAGTTCTGTGGAAGTTAGATAACGCAGCCTATATATAGCCTCAGAGCTATGGAAAATGTAATTCTGTTGCCCTCCTTGGTTAACGCTCGGAATAGAGTCTCAGCTGTAAACGTACCTGTAATTCTGAATTATATTTATAGTTAGTTATCCAGTCCGTACCGCGCAGTAAACACACTGTCTCGGTTTTAAAAACCAGTCAGTTCATGCTGTATAGGGAAATAAGCGCTGTTTGTTCTGAGATCCACACAAAACACATAAATACACTGTGTGGACAGAACGTAGAATTTGTGAATGTTAAACCTGGCGGTACATACAGTAACCACTGGGCTTTAGAGGGGATAGTTAAAGATCCAGTCCGTACCGCGCAGTAAACACACTCCGTCTGGGTTATAAAAACCAGTCAGTTAATGCTGTATAGGGAAACAATCGCTGTTTGTTCTGAGATCCACACAAAACACAGAAACACACTGTGAGGGCAGAATGCAGAACTGTTTAATATTACAACTGGCGGTGCTTACAGTGACCACTCGGTATGAAAGGTTGAGTAAAAGTAATGTTCCTACTGTAAGTTTCCCCCTATGTGGCTATAACCCAGTAAATCATAAGATGTGGATGAGAAGTTACTAAGTCCCGCTGTCCGCTGGACTTAGTAATTCCGTGAGCGGTATGTGCAGGATGAAGAGGGGTTAGGACGATCAGATTAATTTCTTTGGTGTAGGGGCTGCAGTGTGGGTTACAGTGAGCTGGTGTGGGGCTGTGGGATGTGCAAGTGCTGTACCGTCCAGAAGTGAAGCCTGTGTGATTTATAAAACGAGTGAGTCGAGTCAGACTTGAGATGGTTGGGATTCTTGCAGGCAAACTTCACAGACAATAAGCTGGTGGCATCTGCAGAAGCAACAAAGTTTAGACATTCTACAGGGCGTTTATTTTGTGAGGCCGCCTAAGCGGTAAAAAATTCTAGACTTGCTCACTTTTACAAATATTTTTGCATCGTCATAATTCGACAACTCGGTTACCTCCCTCACCGTACCTATAATCTCCACGGTCGAATTACTAAAAATTACACGCGGTATTTTAGAACTTATGATAGTACATCGATATTTTGCCCGCAGATCTGTACCACGCATTTTAACTAACAGACTGGAGTAATTCTGTAGTGGCGGAATCCGATTGTTTAAAACTGGGCGCCTTTACAATATGTCACATTGCTTACTTGGTCACCCATATTAAGTGCGTGCCTGTCACCGTGTTAAGTAGGTCCCTGTCACTACGGCACGGCGCGTCCTCAGGTTGCGGATGGAGGAACGACCTCCAGTTATGGAGGGTAGCTGCGAATACATTGAATAAGCAGTCGCGGACAGCCGATAAGGGGTGGTCCTCTAGCTTGGGGGTTGGGCGAGGTGCTAACAACTCCTCACCGTAAAAAATTATGATTTTACGAAACAGACAGAAAAGCCTCGGCCCGGGACAGATTCTTTATTACGACCCCAGCTACGGAAAAGGGATATGGGATTTGGGTGGGATGGGGGCATGGATTGGATTGAGCTGGCTCAGGATAGGGAAGGAGGTGGGCGCTTGTGAATGCGGTAATGAACCTCCGGGTTCCCTAAAATGCGGTGAATTTCTTGACTAACTGAGAAACTGTTAGCTTCTCAAGAAGGCCTCTGCTTCATGTAGTTAGTTAGTTAGTTGGTTAGTTAGTTAGTTAGTTGGTTAGTTAGTTGGTTGGTTAGTTAGTTGGTTAGTTAGTTAGTTAGTTAGTTGGTTGGTTAGTTAGTTAGTTGGTTAGTTAGTTGGTTGGTTGGTTAGTTAGTTAGGTAGTTAGTTAGTTGGTTGGTTGGTTAGTTGGTTAGTTAGTTAGTTGGTTGGTTAGTTAGTTAGTTGGTTAGTTAGTTGGTTGGTTGGTTGGTTAGGTAGTTAGTTAGTTGGTTGGTTGGTTGGTTGGTTGGTTGGTTAGTTAGTTAGTTAGTTAGTTAGTTAGTTAGTTAGTTGGTCACACTGGCTCAGCAGGAAGTGCAGGTGTGAACATGTGTGAAATTACTGCACCCTTAAAAGCACCGACTTTATTAGTGACATGTTTAAGTGTGTTAAACACGATGTTAAAATGGCGGCAGCACTTTCTTACTTGACTACTGAAAGTTATGTGTGTTGCTTGTTGCATTCCAGTCCCTGCTGCGCGGCGCCCTCAGCCAGCAGAGCGCCGTCATTTTGATATGCATGGCGATAGACCGCTACATGTGCATGCTGCACCCAGCGCGCTATCACAAGCACGCCAGCAAAAAGGTAAGGCTCCAGCTATTCCGAGCTCTATTGTCCCCTCAAAATTAGGTGTGCACCAAATTACTTCTTTCAACAATACTGAAACTCCGCGATTTTAGGCTTCCGCCGCAATGTTAATGAGATCTACGCTCTTCTGAGGTGTTACGCAACGTCGTGTGTCCAAGAAGGCTCCTTGGCTCTTGAAGATGGAACCGATACGTTGTCCCGAAACGTCGGTAAAGGACTGCTACTCAAGGCTGCGTAATATCCCAGAAGGACGCAGATCTCAACAAGTGCAGCTGTTTTCCTATAAAATGCTACCCCCTTTGTAAAAGAGCATTGTTTTTTAAGTTTCCTGGCGTTGGCTGTTTAGTCTTCTGGTAAGGGCAACATGTAGAGGAAGGTGTGTATAGAGCACTGGTGGAATGATGCTGACAGCGGAAAGCCGAAACATTTTACAGACTCAATTTAAAGACTCAGTCCTTACCGCGCAGTAAACACGCTGTCCGTCTCGATTATAAAGAGCAATCAGTTAATGCTGTATAGGGAAATAATCGCTGTTTGTTCTGAGAGCCACATAAAACACATAAATACACTGTGTGGGCAGAACGTAGAATTTGTGAATGTTAAACCTGGCGGTACATACAGTGACCACTGGGCTTTAGAGGGGATAGTTAAAGATCCAGTCCGTACCGCGCAGTAAACACACTCCGTCTCGGTTATAAAAACCAGTCAGTTAATGCTGTATAGGG
>BLKM01000019.1:0-11327 GCA_013340265.1 Coptotermes formosanus
ATATAAAACAGATACGCTTCGTCTTTAACCTGTTAAAGCCTAGCGGTAACTTTACATACCACCAGGTTTAACATTAAAAAATTCTACGTGGTGCCCACATTGCGTTTATGTGTTTTGTACGGATCTCAGAACAAAGAGCAACTTTTGCCTTATAAAACATTAAGAAATTGGTTTTTATAACCGGAAGGGAGAGTGTTTACAGCGCGGTACGCACTGAATCCTTATATAAAACAGATACGTTTCGTCTTTAAAGGGTTAATGAAACGCATGCAGATATTTAATTCGACAGAATAACCTCCGCTCCTAAGGACTCACAACAGTGTCGTATTCGGAAAAGCTCGCCAATAACCCCACTCTTGAAGTAGCTGTCCATTCCAGCACGCCGATACCTGAATTTTTTCTACATTTCCTGTAGTTATAATTTTTAAGAAGGCTGTACCTACCACACAGACAAAGTTACAGCGCTGTTCGATAATTTGTTACCAACACAAAAAAAAAATGGACACAACTGTACTGCTGTTTATAGTCTCTTATTAATGAATACAACAAACAGCTTGGATTTTAAACTTTTTACAACCTTTTATAGACCATTTTACAATAAACAAATCGATAATATCTCGATCTTATATCTCGACATGTACGGCAAGCCGAAACCATTCTGAGACTTCGATCTTCCACACACACAATTGTGTAAAAAAAAAATCTTCATGCATTCTTACAGTTCAAACCTGAAGAGATTTTAACGCTCTGTTTGTAATACAAAAATAAAGAACTGTGTCCAAATGAAATTTCGTATTGGTTAACATCTCTACATAATTTCAAACTTCCCACTTATCTGGATTAAGAGACACAAGCAAAAACAGACCAAACTCCTGAACTAGTACCAAGAAAAGAAATACATTTTTTAAGATTCCGTGCCGGATGAGTTTCCAGCCCCCTCCCCCCCCCCTCCCGGTCGAAGAGTTTACTTAAACCACTAAACCCCAGTTGTTACTCTATGTATAATACTCAACAATTCTACGTTCTGCCCACACAGTGTATTTATGCGTTTTGCGTGGATCCCAGAACAAACAGCGATTATTTCCCTATACAGCATTAACTGACTGGTTTTTATAACCGAGACGGAGTGTGTTTACTGCGCGGTACGGACTGAATCTACATATAACTTCAGTCTAATATTCGTCTCTCAATACTCAACATGCCCCACCGTATTTATTGCGATATTAACCTTTTAAAGCCCAGTGGTTACTTTACGTACCGCCAGGTTTAACATTCACAAATCCTACGTTCTGCCCACACAGTGTATTTCTGTGTTTTGTGTGGATCTCAGAACAAACAGCGATTATTTCCCTATACAGCATTAACTGACTGGTTTTTATAACCGAGACGGAGTGTGTTTACTGCGCGGTACGGGCTGGGTGTTTAAATATAATTCACATTATTGTTGGCATTTAAATGGGTAAGTAGTATTTCAGTTTTGCTAAATTCCTTTTCATTGAACACTGGCGGTGTTAACACTAAGGATAAATGCAATAGACACACAAATAACGGGCATTCGCATTAGGCAGATGGCGCTGCCTGTCTGATCGCAGTGCTAATGTAATCCTAGAGAGTGAGGTGTGGGATAGCGGATAGACCATCAATATTTTTTTTCTGCAATTGGGTCAGAAATTAGTAGGTAAATCAGCTATAATCGGGTAGGGGGGAAGAGGGGTATTGAACTTGGGGAAAATATCTACGGGCTGCAGCGGTCTGATAAAACGGATTTATTCATATGGATGTTGTTGTATAAGCCCTGCCCTGTAGTCAACTAATCCTCAGAACTGGTGGATTATCCCCTCTCTCGGTCCGACCGTCACCCTGATTCTGTCTGCCCTCGATACATACACAGCATGTGGCAGAGTTACAGCAGCAAGCAACCAGCAAGTCCGAACCCGTGTACATGAGAGGCTGACACTTGCTATTCTATCAGCAGTGACATCAGCGAGTAGTCATGAAGAAAGGCAGAAGCTGGCAGCAATAAACGGCGGTGAAAAATATGCTAAATCGGTATTGCAGTAGCAAACTTTGCGGAAAGACGTTTATATAATTAATCTAGGTTTAGCGTCGCTTATTGAATATTATTACTGTAGGCTATCATGTAGAGTGTGTCGGCAGAAATGTACAGTCGAGCCCGCTTATAACGACATCCGTGTAAACGACATCCCACCTATAACGTCAGATATTCTGTGATACCAATTAATTCCTCACTGTTAACCGTAACGTTATACTCCTCGGTTATAACAACACTCGTTTATAACGACAAAAAATATTCAGTCCCCTTTCATGACGTTATAACCGAGTTCAAATGTAGCTGTCTTTCACAAATTCTGAAGTTCATGGAGTGCATTTTCCGTGAACTCGTGACCTCAAAATGCCCTCAAGGCCTACAACATACAGAGGGACAGAACTAAAATACGTACAGGGTGGCCAAGAGAGATGTGCATGGCCGATACGCTGGTACGTAAATGCGTGTAAAAGCGATATAAGGAACGAGCAAGAACGGCGAAAACTGATAGCTCACCTACAATCTTTCGACCGAAGCCGGCATATAAGGTCCCTTGTGACAGCAAAACGATTGTTAACGGTAAGTAAAGTACGGTTTTGTACGGAAAAGTATCATTTCAAGGCACTGATCTGAATGAGCCCGACACGTAGGCAGAGCACAACCTTCTTCAGGACAATCGGTAAGTCGGCCGAAGACCTATTTCTGTATTTCCCCATTAAGGATCTGGAAACTTAAGCTACACGCACCACACTATTTGGCAGAGAAATAAATAAAAACGTGTGAATTGTCTCTGTGCATGGGCATGAAATGTTATGTGACAGTGGAGATATGGCTCCATCTATTGTTAACCTGGGCGTTACACAGCATGAATAGTCAATTTAACGCTCCGGCCGCTTTGCCCACGGGTACGTAGTCCCCAGTACACGCTGCATAGAAGCACCGATAGGCCCCAGAGCTTGTTTGAACGGTGATGTCCGTGCCAGGAATCGAACCACGATTCCTCGATCGTCCAATCCGTATTCTAGTCACTATACTGACTGAGCTATCTCTGCTGTTACAAGGTAAATATAAAATTTGAAATGAAATTAAGTTTTGTGGAATATTAGAATCGAAAATTAGGATATTAACCGGCGTAGGGTTGCCCGTGTCTTCCTGTGTCAGGCTTGTTACGGGCCCTGTGGCCGGCTGCTGTTACACCCAAACATCCTTATTCCCTGCAGTAAGGACTCAGGATCGCAGGATTAATTCTGCGGCTACTGCCTAGTTCTAGAAAACTCGAAGTCATTATATACGACGTCCAAACCTACGAGTCTCGCATTCTGAAAGAAAGGCATGGCGCAGCAACCATTACAACTGACCAACCAAACAAATAACCACCTACCCAACCGCTACAAAAATAACTGATAAAACTCCATAAATCTGTGTCCTTCTCGAGAAGCTGACATTTCCTGAGGTAAAAAGGTAAATCAGTCCCATTACAGGCCTGGACAGGCCCACAGGGTTCCAGGAGGTCGAGGCTCCCAGATTTCTAGACAATCGGCACTTGAAGGTGGTAAGGTTGTCAGCCCTACGCACCGGCCGCGTTTACCCCCCAGGAAATATTCCTGGTACTCATTTCTGTTAGAGGCTGAGTCGACCCCAGGGCCATAGTGCGACCGACAGGATTATGCCAATGAAAAAATCCACTGACACCATCGGGAATCGAACCCGCGATCTGCCGGTTTGTAGCGCAGTGCCTCAACCAACTGCGACACCGCGGCCCCCTGAGATGGTCCAGAAATCCCTTGCATATTATGGAACCCGAAGATTCATTGCCGTGTTCAAAACAGCCCCCATTTGCCGTATGCTGTGCCAGATAAATCCAGTTCACGGCATCACATCCTTATTCTTTAAGCTCCTTTTAGCAATATCCTTCCATCTACGCCTAGGTCTTCAACGTGGTCCCTTTCCTTCAGGTTTCCCCACCAGAACTCTGCACGCATTATCTCCTCCAGCATGCGTGCCAAACGGCCACTCCCACGCTATCCTTCTGCATCATATCAACCCCAATACACCTGCTGTGAAGGAAATGTCGCTGTGTGATATCGGACGACGGAATTACAGCGGCATAAGGATTTTCTACGCCTACTGTGGAGGGACGGAATGTGGCTATCCGTCTCACGTGTATTTTGTTTTATACTGTAACTGACGTAGGTACGTGGCGCCTATACGGTGGCCGCGCAGTCTAAGGCATGGGTTTGCGGCCGTTCGCTTGCTGGGATTGCGGGTTCGAATCCTGCTGGGGGCATGGATATCCGTCTTTTGTGAGTGTTGTGTGTTGTCAGGTAGAGGTCTGTGCGTCGGCTGATCACTCGTCCAGAGGAGTCCTAAGGAGTGTGGTGTGTCTGAGTGCGATCGTGAAGCCTCGATAATGAGGGCCCTGGCCCACTGGGGGCTGTTGCGCCATGGAGGAAAAAATGTATGTGCCACATCACACGACTACAGTCTGTGTGTTATGCCAAACGGGCACAGCATGACACAAATCAATTCCGGCACTGCGCGTGGAAAACATCTCGAACAGGATCGTCCGTGTCATTTACTCGTATTTCCTTCACGCCGCAGTGTGAACTGAACTTGAACTGAACTGAGCCATTTTTTGTGGCTGAGCGTACATGATACAATCAAATCGAGAAGAATGAGATGGGCTGGGCATGTAGCACGTATGGGGGAAAACGGAGGTGCATACAGGATTTTGGTGGGTAGACCTGAGGGAAGGCGACCACGTACGACACCCAGGCGTAGATGGTAGGATAATATTAAAATGGATCTTCAATAAGTGGGATGGCATGAACTTGATTGAGCTGGCTCAAGATAGGGAAGGTCCGGGCTCTTGTGAATGCGGTAATGAACCTCCGGGTTGCATAAAATGTAGGGAATTTCTTGACTAGCTTAGAAACTGTTAGCTTCTCAAGAAGGCCTCTGCTCCGTGGGGTTAGTTAGTTGGTTGGTTGGTTGGTTGGTTGGTTGGTTGGTTGGTTGGTTGGTTGGTTGGTTGGTTGGTTGGTTGGTTGGTTGGTTAGTTAGTTCGTTCATCCGTCCGTCCGTCCGTCCGTTCGTTCGTTCGTTCGTCCGTCCGTTCGTTCGTTCGTTCGTTACAGCATACATGACACAAATCGTTGCCGACGGCTGCTAACCGCAGAACACCACGAACCAAGAACATCAGACCGCAGTGAAGCACCTCACATCTGAACGACACAACGGGTCCCTTTCACGGGTCCGAAATATCAAAACTGTGCCTACTCACCGCTGTTTGACTTGGAGTGCTCGTAGCTTTCTTTAGGGGAAGGATGTAGCACTGTTTCTTGTTGGGGCGGTGTTGGAGGCGGCGTCCTGATGGGTGGAGGCGGTGGTTCTGGTGCACGATGTGCCTGAGGAGTTGGTGGCGTTGAAGCAGGAGGCGTGCTGCAGCTCCTGTTTGTAAGGGCCATGGCTTGAGGCTGCAACACAAAGCGACACGTAGGCCTGTAGTCGATGGGTCTCCTGTCGTTTGTGCAGGTCTGTAGGATTCTGAAGGTGACACAGTACAGCTGGAATCATTCAATGTTTGGACGTTTTCGACTGTCCGGTTTTAAAATAAAGCTGAGAAAGGTACACTTCGGGTTGTGTTGTGTTAGACGGACATTCCTTGGTCACTGCGGCATGTAACACAGAACGGTATCGGCCGCAATGAATTCATGTTTCTGCATTAGAAATAAAAATCTAATAATTAACCCTTTAAAGACGAAGCGTATCTGTTTTATATAAGGACTCAGTGCGTACCGCGCTGTAACCACTCCCCACTTCGGTTATAAAAACCAGTCTCTTAATGTTTTATAAGGCAAAAGTTGCTGTTTGTTCTGAGATCCGTACAAAACACATAAACGCAATGTGGGCACCACGTAGAATTTTTTAATGTTAAACCTGGTCGTATGTAAAGTTACCGCTAGGCTTTAAAACGTTAAATTGAATAAAAGGCAGTGGAATGCCCACGCTGAATAAGGCCAATAACTGGATGCACCCCCCCCCTCGCTAATTTACCAGGACCCATAAAGATGGAACAACCTGCAGGGATGTGACACGGCAGGGTTACATTCTACAGTTGGCAGCGCTGATGGCGGCAACAAATATGACTCACACGTACCGGATACCTGACTTGACTCCAAGGAATCTGCTAATATTCATAATTTTCGTGGGTTTCTTCAGTACCTTAAAATCACGGCTGTGAAGTCGGAAGGAATTTTAGGTGGAGTAGGAGTCGGTACATTTTTACCGACTCCGACTCCGACCTCAGTCTAAAATCTTAACTAGATACTCCAACTCCAGAGCCCTGATAGCTACAGTAACCATTAGACTTATACTTAAATATAGGTTATAAGTCTAAACAGTAGCCTGATGATTCACGTGGTGGTGATGAAACGTCTTGTAGGTTTACCGTTATTAACCTTTTAAAGCCTAGCGGTAACTTTACATACCACCAGGTTTAACATTAAAAAATTCTACGTGGTGCCCACATTGCGTTTATGTGTTTTGTACGGATCTCAGAACAAACAGCAACTTTTGCCTTATAAAACATTAAGAGACTGGTTTTTATAACCGAAGTGGAGAGTGTTTACAGCGCGGTACGCACTGAGTCCTTATATAAAACAGATACGCTTCGTCTTTAAAGGGTTAATACGTATTGAGCTTTTATGACGGAGTCGGAGTTTTAAAAATCGAGGAGTCGGAGTCGGAGTCGGAGTTTTTGTGTACCGACTCCACAGCCCCGTTTAAAATACACGACTGCTGCTTCCCCCAACTGTACATGATGTTACAAAATATTTTGCAAACATTAGTGACCTGATTTAATGAAGTCACCGACTTGATCGTGCCTGTACTGACTGAAGGAAGCGAAGCTAAACCCAATTTAGGGTAGCTCATATAAATGTACCCACACAGAGTAAAACTGTGTTCCCCACGCATGCGTAGGATTGCTAACTGATAGAAGGCCCAGAGCGACAGTTGATAAGAAGGCACAGATGACGACGATGATGATGATGATGATGATGATTTCATTACGACAAGAAGTTTTCTGGCGAGCGCAATAACAGGACGCCAGGGGCACGGAACGTTAGCAGCATCCTCTCACATGCACTTAACAACGTCAATGCAATATTTAAACAGATGTCCCCGGGGGTCGAACTCCTTGTATCCCGGACGCGAAGCAGTATGCACCGGCCAACGACATCGCTTTCTGTTCCGCATAAACATAAACATAAACATAAAGAAGCCTTCCGCAGTTCGCGACAGTTACAGTACTGTGAATTCCCAATTCCGTTACACCGTTACAGTCCCGTCTGCCGCCCCAGATGACGTGCTGCAGTTCTAAACGCATCCGCTAAGTGTTTATTACAAACTGGATATGAGTCCTTCTTATTTAAGTCTCCTTGAAGATCACTCTTTCAAGCCGAAACATGTAGAACAGTTTATTTTGTAACGCGGGTTCGATTCCCGATTATGTCAGTGGATTTTTTCATTGGCATAATCCTGTCGGCCGCACTATGGCCCTGGGGTCGACTCAGCCTCTAACAGAAATGAGTACCAGGAATATTTTCTGCGAGGTAAAGGCGGCCGGTGCGTACGGCTGACAACCTTACCACCTTCATGTGCCGATTGTCTAAAAATCTGCGAGCCTCAACCTCCTGGAACCCTGTGGGTCTGCCCAGGCCTGTAATGGGATTGCTTTACATTTTTTTTTTTTTACATTTTGTGACAATATATGTCGTATTTACCATCTGTAAATGCATTTTGTTCGAATTATATAAAAACACTTTCAAGTTTTTCCTCTTGGCACCTGACGGACGGACAGACAGACTCAGACCAACATTTTGTGTTCGTTTCCAGCTCTCGCCCAGAATAACATTTTTGTTTGACAAATATGAACACATCTATCCACACGCCTGTGTTCCCGTACGCACGCAAACAACACCCAACCAAAAACACACCTTCTTTTCAATACTAATCACACACAGCCCGCCCCTCCACGCATTAGTATCTAATTCGCAGGTTGTACACTTCTAAATCCCGTCGCATAATACAGCGCTGTTGGTCTGGTATGAGACACTGAGCTTCTATAACCATCAAAGCCCCGAAATTCCCCTTCCCCACCCCCCTCTTTTCCCAAACCCCGCGGTCGATATCACGAACTCTCTAAACGACGTTTTCCGAGAGGGGATTTCAATAATTGCGATAATCCATCGTTAACTCGGTTGAGGTTATGTAATCTCGTTACACCACTCCAGCCCCATTCTGCCTGTGTCCACACGGCCAAGATAATCGCAATTAGTTGAATAATTGCTGCAGGATGTGAACACGCACAGCAATCGCTGCCAGCGCTATCGAGTAAAACAGTTTATCGATTACATCACTCGTGTATTGATTAAGTTCATCATAGTTCCAGCAGATGGTGCTAAAATCGATTATAACCTATAATGACACTAATCCTCGTAATTCCAAAAGCGGTGGGGCCCCCCCCCCCCCAATAAGCACATTTCGCGTTTGATGTAATACTTGTATGAAATTATATACAGATAAATTATCAGTACAAAGGTAATACTACGATCCCTATTGATAAACACCTCTGTGTACGCATGCGTCAAATGTGTTGAGCTGTTTAAAAGAAACTTACATGGCGATATTTGAAATCCTTACAGCGGAGTTGCTGAGGATTGAGACCGTTTGAGATAGGTAGTACCGAAACGTCGGTAACTAACAACCAACCTACGATGCGTAACCTCCCAGAAGAGCGTATATCTCATTTACATCGCGGTTGGAAACCCGAAATTACGCATAATAATGTGTTGTCTGGTGAAAGGTTCTGACGCTTCGAGCGTACTACGTTTCTTCGAAACGTCGCAAATAATTCACCGAACGACACACCGTCACAACCGTAAAGACCTGACTCCTAAACTCACATACGCACCTACTTGCATTTTACAACGGAGCTCCAACACAAGATTCTTATATAAGTTGTTTGTTGACTGTCATCCTTAATTTCTATAGTACTGCCGTCACGCGTTTGCACTCCTGTCAGTGTGAACCCTGCATTTAGAAACGTCACTAAACTGCGCAAAGGGAACACGGAATTATGCGTCTTATCCGCCTGTAACCAATAATACCCGTCAAACAATCAGTACACATGTAAACATGTACACATGTACACATCCGTGTAATTGGCGTTTTTTAAACAAATGTACCCTTTTCACCAAAGTTCAACAGTAAATTTTAAACCCAAAAAAATAGCCCGAATTCTATTTAAAGACCCAGTCCGTACCGCTCACACTCCGTAAACACACTCCGTCTCAGTTATAAAAACCAGTCAGTTAATGCTGTACAGGGAAATAATCGCTGTTTGTTCTGAGATCCACACAGAACACATAAATACACTGTGTGGGCAGAACTTAAACATGAATTATAAATATAGATTTCGTACCGCGCAGTAAACACACTCCGTCTCGGTTATAAAAACCAGTCAGTTAATACTGTATAGGGAAATAATCGCTGTTTGTTCTGAGATCCACACAAAACACATAAACACACAGTGTGGGCAGAACTTAAACATGAATTATAAATATAGATTTCGTACCGCGCAGTAAACACACTCCGTCTCGGTTATAAAAACCAGCCAGTTAATGCTGTATAGGGAAATAATCGCTGTTTGTTCTGAGATCCACACAAAACACATAAACACACTGTGTGGGCAGAACTTAAACGTGAATTATAAAGATTCAGTCCGTACCGCGCAGTAAACACACTCCGTCTCGGTTATAAAAACCAGCCAGTTAATGCTGTATAGGGAAATAATCGCTCTTTGTTCTGAGATTCACACAAAACACATAAATACACTGTGTGGACAGAACTTAAACCTGAATTATAAAGATTCAGTCCGTACCGCGCAGTAAACACACTCCGTCTCGGTTATAAAAANACATAAACACACTGTGTGGGCAGAACGTACAATTGCTGAATGTTAAACCTGGCGGTACCTACAGTAACCGCTGGGCTTTAGAGGGTTAAATATTGAAATTTCAAAGTGCCATGAACTGAATACGAGGAGCTGACGCGACTGTTTAATCAAATTGACGTTCGTGGAGGAATTTCAATGAGTCACAGACTCTAAGGCAAGTTAATCCACGAATATCTGCTTAAATCTGGGTCAAGTGATGTCAAACGCATCAGAATGTGCTGATGGCAGACCACTGCCTTCAGCAGCAATTGCAGGACGGCCATGCGGGCAGTGCTTCACTCTGGGTGAGAAAGCCGTTCGCCTTGTTTCTCATTCTTTCTTCATCTCTTCTTTCCTATACTAATTCATGCCTTCGTTCTTCTCTTTAGTACACTTCCTTTCATTCTTCCTTTATTTTTTCTCTTTTTGTGCCTATGTTTCTTTCTTCCCTTGTTTATCTCACTTATCCTCTCCTTCTATGTATTTGTCCCTCTGTATTCTCTTTCTGTTCATTCAGATTCTCTGTTAATTCTGACGCCAGAACCCAGCCAAGTATGAGCACGGTGACCTCACTTTCTGAACAGGCTGTATATACTTCAGCTAAAGCGGAACTCCGGGAATTCAGCAGATTTCCGGTATTCCTTGCATTGTGGTCGCTGCGTGGGAGACCCGGGTGATCCAAACGGTTTCCTCTACACAGCAGATCACCACAGACGTCAATTTACTGCATTGTCTTTTAGCATTAAAATAAATGACTCGCTGCCTTTATGTCCGCCTGCATGATTTTCGAACAAACTTGCACTTTACCAAACAAATTTACTTTTTTGTCCCTCTGACGTAATGTAACAACAGATCTCACAGATGTCGTTTACTAAGTGGCATCGGTGAGGTCTCACACGATAACACGTGATGTTAACCTGTCTTAAAGGTAAATTCTAAAAGGTTTTGACGACGGGGTATAATATTGTGTGCTGATGAGTTTATGGACTTTATCCATCGTCCGAAGAGTAAAATATTAAAAATATTAAAAAATTAAAATCACAACGTTTCGGAAGCTGGCTCTGCTTCCGTCCTCAGGTGAATGGAGGGGGTGAAGAGAAGAACACCTATTCTGTTGGGCCCCTTAGACAGAAGAGAAGAACACCTACTCTGTCTAAGGGGCCCAACAGAGTAGGTGTTCTTCTCTTCTCCCCCTCCATTCACCTGAGGACGGAAGCAGAACCAGCCTCCGAAACGTTGTGATTTTAATATTTTTAATATTATACTCTTCGGACGATGGAT
>BLKM01000022.1:0-10159 GCA_013340265.1 Coptotermes formosanus
AATATTTGGTGATGAGTACAGGTCATTAAGTTCCTCGTTATGTAGTCTTCTCCACTCCCCTGTCGCCTCGTCCCTCTTAGGCCCAAATATCCTCCTCAGCACCCTATTCTCGAACACCCTCAGTCTTTGTTCCTCCCTCAGTGTGAGAGACCAAGTTTCGCATCCATACAGAACAACAGGTAAAATTATAGTTCTGTATACCCTAATCTTTGTGTTTTTGGATAGCAACCTCGAAGACAAAAGATTCTGCACCGAATGATAGCAAGCATTCCCCGACACCTTCACTAAATCACAGTTTAGAGTGTGTGTGACTGTTCTATAGTAGAATCTGATGGGATTGTGAGACACTTGTATTTCTCCATTCCAAAAAGATGTTAAATTCGTGTATGCTGGTTACCAAGGGCGCATCCAAGAGGGTGGGGACTGCCGGGCTGCAGCTCCCCTAAACCCCTCAAGGCGAAATTTGGAAAACGCAGATTTTTTAGACACGGTGGTATCAAAAGTTTTACGTGATTTGCCCTTCAGAAGAAATCAGCCACTGAAATCGGCTGATGACGAATACTTCAGAGTTTTGACAAATAAATTATTAAAACAAAAAACAAGAAGATTGGACAGTATGATTGAGTCATTGAACGTATAATTATATTAGTATTTATGTAAATACAGTTGCAGACAGTGTTATGTTTCAGTTAGAAATATGACATGATTTTTATAACATAATTTTTAAAGTCAAACAAATTATATACAGCCTCAGGGTCAGCCCCCCTTCCCAGCCCCTGGTTACTGTTAGAGACCGTAATAATTATGGCGAACTTTCAGTAAATTAAATTTTGAAATTTGCTGGGATTGCCTTCAAATAAACGTGCACTGTCTGTTGCTGTGGCCCCTGTATGCAATGTAATAACAAAGTATGGAATCGGTCAGGACAAACACGCGCGCGCTCACACACGTACAGTTGCGCTTCCTGACACTACATTTGCTGTGTGGAGCAGTTTCGAGTTCGAGGCCGTCATAACGTGACTATATGCAAATAGATACTGCCGTTCTTGTTTCCGCACACGAGCTCTTGTGTTGGTTTCCCTGTTGACTCTATCCACTTTTTTTTTTTCTTTGCATGTACTGCGGGAGGTCTTGTCTCTTTCAGTTTACAGTGAATTGGCATTGAAATCAGAGGCTAACAAAAGGCTTTTGCAATGGGCGTATCTAGGCGCTTCCCCCCTTCCCCATACTGCAGCCTGTGTGAGCAATGGTGCTGGTGGGAAAGCTATGTAAACGTGTTACAGACAGACAGACAGACAGGAGAGGATGAGAGAAAAGGAGCCTAATTACATTTTGAGGTAACTCGCTGGGAATGGAATGGGACGAGACGGGATGGAACCTGCCCCCGGAATGTATGCATCACGCAGATCGTATTTTAATGCAATTCCATTCATTATTCTGCGACTGCCATTAACACAGTACAGTCCGTCCCCCGCCCTCCGGTATAAGCAGGCTAGCACGTAAATAGACACCTTCTAAATACACAAATTCGGCCAGAATGTTTTTATAAACCAAGCTATGGTATTGGCTGAAATTATGTATTTTTAGTTGAAGGAAATTGTCTGTGATAAGTAGAGTGCTGGTTTAAGTAGGTTTCGTGGGATTTTACATTTTCGTGATATGCCCCCCGCCCCCCCGGTAATCATTGCTTTTTATGAAATTACCCGTTATTCTGCCAGTGTGGGCGGAATGAACGTGCGTGCGCGTAAGCCTTTCAAGAATGAAAAAATCAAAGCGCGCTTCTGATCCATGATCCCGATTTCCGAAAGAGCATTGCTTTTTATTTTGCGGTTTTCAGGATTCGCCAGCGCGTCCTTCTGATATGAGCAGCATCGAATTTGGAGACTTTTTTTTTTTTGTAAATTATATAGCAAATTCGGTTCCTGCCTCACAAAGAACATAATCCGTGTCCATTATAAAGACCATTATGTTAGTGCTGTTTAAGGAAGTACACTGTATTTATGTTGAGCACCATATGAAACATAAATGTGCAGGGATTCTTGCTGTTGCAGCAGGTGATGTTGCGTCTAGCTATCGTTGGGCTTCGAACGGTCAAGGAATTCACGCAACGTTTGTTCTGTATGACCACAGGCATGCTTGAATAATTGCTCAGTTTTGAGTTCATTATGTCCACAGAGTTTTACCCCATTACATTACGATGCCTGATCGAAGCTTGGTCTTTGTTTTGACTCCTATTTATGATTTAGCCTAATACTTAACCTCACACCTTTTTCGCATTGCGATTTTCGTATCTGTACCGAGATATTTCCAAATTTATCAACGCATGAAAGTACTGAAGTAAGAACAGGTAATACGTATATGCGTACATAAAAGCAGACCTGGCAAACGCTGAACATTCTGTGGGCCAAATCCGAAATGCAGCTTGACATTTCGGTTGAAACGTACTACGCCACATTCCCTCATCTTTCATTTGTAGATTTCTCAACGTAGGAAAACGCAAGGACCTAAAATGCTTTCCGTGTTTAATTTTGCAGGATTTGGTTTGTGTGTTATGCAGTAAGAATTATAAGCACAGCAGTGCAACTTTCTTTAACTATCAAAACGTGAGCGGGCCACTTCATAAAAGCGGTAAACGTGTTGGACATGCCTGATATGAGGAATGAAGGTGACTCTGACATATGTAAATATTATCTGATCAGGCTAATATAATTACTATATATTTATGTTAAAATAACGTCAAATTGCATACGAAAGTAACTACTGTGTTTAATACGATTCTTCTCCTTGATTTAAGATATGTTATGGAAATAGATGTATGTGAACTGAATTAAATTGAAAATGAATGAGGTTTAGGCTTACCAGAATTTATAATTGTGTGGTTTTTAATATATACGTTTCCGGTTTGCGGTATTATAGGCCAGCGGTGTGATGCTGAATGGTTGGCGAGATGTTCGGCGGGACTGGGTCGAAGGCAAGTGAAAGTTGCTATAGCCTGTCGCGGTTCAAAGTGTGTCACGTTGCGTACAGCTTGATCCATTTAACTGACATCCTTCTGGAGAAGCTGACAGTGGCTGCATTACTAGGAAGGTTTCCACGCCGTTAACGAAACCTGAAAATGCATTAAAATATTCACAGAATTCGGTACTGGTTCACACTCAGTGCCAGAAACATCCAGCTCGCTTCTTGTTCTTATCCAGGGCCAGATGCATCCAATCTGCTAGTGGCCCCTACCCAGAGCCATATACATCCAATCGGTCCTATAAGACATATTATGTTAACATAAGATTTTTTGTCCTCCCGTTTACTTTGAGGTCACGAAAATTGTGTTTTCCTTTCAGGTTTTCCGAATAAAATGTGCGCCTCTCTAATTCCCGCCAAGCTTGAAGTATGTCCCTCTCCATATCTTGCCCTCCTTGATTTTGTTTCCCAATTAGTGTTTGGTACAGAACAAAAACAGTCAAGCCTTCTGCTACTTCTGACCTCTCAGGTCCATGTATTCGTCTCAACACTTTCTTCATATCCTTCAAACTCTACCCTACCTTCAGCTTGACTTTATCCACCAAAATTTGTAGAATAACGGTGATTCGCTAGTGACGTTGTAATACTTGTGTACGAAATAGTAGACATATATAAATCTAAATATATGTGATATGACAGGCTAATTTTACTTAATTGCAGATCAAGTGCATTCTCGTGACAAATGTAAATGTAAACTTGTCCCCCCTTCATGCTATGAAGGCGTGTAGGGGGACGAGAGGCATAGTTCCACTCACTCTTAACTTTGGCACTAGATGAATATTAGTGGCCAAGTTTACGCCCCGGCCGCTTTAACCCCGACAAAGAACCCCGGAACCCATTGAATTCTCATGTCAGCAAGTTATTTTTCGCATTGTACTCCTGATGGTTTAAATAATTTAGTGACATGAGAGTCGAAATGCGGACTCGTTAAGTGCATACGCCACATTATGTCAAGCACAAAATGATCAGGGATAGCTCAGGCAGTATAGTGACTGTGGTTAAGTTCGTTCGTAGTCCTGACCTCTTCTGCCTACTCACAGTAGGTGTCGAGGTTGTTCATTTTCACTGACCACACTGAGACACACACCACAGTCGGTAGGACTCCTCTGGATGAGGGATCGGCCCGTCGCAGAGACCTCTACCTGACAACACAAACATTCACAAGAGACAGACATCCATGTCCCCGGTGGGATTCTAACCCACGATCCCAGCCAGCGCTCGGCCGCAGACATACGCCTTAGACCGCGCGGCCACTGGGATCGGCGACTGTGGTTAAGTACTGTGCAAAAACAATTTCATTTCCCCTCGAGGAAGGGATGTGTCTGTTCTTAGTAAGGCCCAGGCAGGCTCTGGGGCTCATTCAGGCAATGAGCACAGGGGTAAAGAAGTCTGAGCGTGAAGCTGCATACTGACCTGCCTCTAATGTCGAGCTTAACTATGCATGGAATAAAAGGCCCATCTACATACCTTTAGTCTTTCCCAGGTAGTGATGCTAAATCCATAGCGCGGGGTCCTTGAAAAGCTAAATAGTTCCTCGGTTATGCACACGTCTACACATGCTTGTCGAGCAGGCTTGATCAACCCTTCCGTGGTGCGGACAGCTTCGGCAAGTTTGGTCTGCATGCGGGCAACGTGAAATTCAATACACAGAGCGAAGAACGAATAAGTATATGTAGAAATGTATGCATAATTATACGTGTGCATATTTCTACGCATCATGTGCAGTAAAAATATGTTGATATTATTTAATTATTTGTAAAAGAAGTGCAATTCATAACATAAGTTAAGGTGTCGCTATTTTTAGCACATTTTTACAAAATAAAGTTGTAACGTAGTGTATGCCTTCATAAATAAACAGCTCATAAATTTTCTAACTTGTTTCGACGTTCCATCTCGGCTCTGCCAGGGAAAGGGTTAAAAGGCCTTTTCTCGTTTCAAATTTCTCCAAGGACAACATAACGCAGTTTCCCCAGCTGCCCGCGACCTACGGGTTGAGCGGGCTCTGGTAGAGATTACAGAAACTTGTATTTGGGGTGCGAGATGTAAGGACTTCAATATGAATTCATTTTATCAAAATTTATGTACACGTCGTTTTAAGGTTTTTCATATATTAGGCAAACTATTCAATTTTCTGAAACCCACCTTTTAGAATGTGAGTGTACTTTGTCCCCAGTTTTCGCTTATCCAATTTGGGTCCGGAGAAGCGTAATAGGCTCTCTTCAGTAATGTATACCTGTCATTCAAATGCAGAACGGAGAGGGCGAAATGTTGCTATTGATACGTATGTTAGGGTAATTTGAGCATTGTGCTCGCTGCGTCGTGTCGCGGCTCGCTGTGGCTGCACCTCTCTAAGTGGGTGGAATTACACGAAATAGGATCGACATGCTATGTGCTGCACTGTAAATCCATGACCCATGGTCCAAACTACTGCACGCTGGGGAGGTTTTGTTTTGTTTTACAGGCCAGTGTAAAGTTAATAATGCTGGGTCCCTATCCTGGGGTTTATTCTTGCACTTCTTCATTAATGTTACAATAGGAGAGGATGTTTGTTCAGAACCGCAACTAATGACGTAGCGAGATATAAATTTACTTTTCGAACTTGTACTTAAACTTGGGGTTTGGTAACTAACGCCACGGATCAGTTTTGAGATACTGATAGTTGGTGCGCTGGTTAATAAACTACCCGCATTCCGTGGAGCCCGAATGTTTACTACTTTTTCAAAACAGCCCATCACTTGAATCAGTCTTTACAGAATGTGCCCAACTTTGCGTACTGAGGGAAATTTCTTACCCGATAGTATTTAACCTTTACATGTGGACTGCCCTTTGTTGGCTGTTCTCGAGTGCTTATTCAACATTCACTGTAACGAGAAATTTAATTTGCATTTGTGACGAATGCTGTTTGAATCGTTTTCTGTTTCTTTTGTAGGTCTATTCGCAGTATTCAAAGTACAGTCGAACCCGTTTATAACGACATGGTTAATGCAACACCTCGTCTATAGCGTCAGATATTCTGTGGTACTAATTAATTCCTCACAGTGAACTGTAACATTACACCCCTCGGTTATAACAGCACTCATTTATAACGACACGTAATATTCACACCCCTTTATGACGTTGTAACCGATTTCGACTATATTTGTCATTCACAAGCGATTTTCCAAACGTAATTCGTGGTCGACTGTAGTATTTGTAGAGTTCATATGAAAGTAAGTCCATTGCGTTTTCATGACCACAGGGGTACGGAGTCACTCTACGTTCATTGACACCGAACTTTACATTTGAATATTCAGGATGTTGCTCCTTATGGCCCTGAGTTCAAATCTCGGCCATAACACTAGCTGTCACGTCAGATTTTCGTAGTTCGTCCGGGAGATTCTGGGGTAGTAGCCTTCCCTCTTATTGGCCCGAACGTTGGCCTACGTTAAATTAGCCGACTACGGCCTTCTTCCTTATTCTGTCCGATTAACGATCCTTTAATTGCTGTATCGTCCGATGGAGGTGGTCCAGTGAAACAATAAGTACATAAACGCAGAATAAGTAACAACTATTCATTGAATATCAGTCGAGTAATAAGACTGTGTTTTACAAAACAGGAAATTTTTCTGTTTATTTCAAATTCTTTAATTCCTGCGAAGGGCGTTTTATCACTCAGGTCGTTAGTCGCAAGCCTTTAACCGCGGAAGCCCAGGTTTGATTCCAGGCAACTTTGTGTGGGATTTGTGGCAGACAAGGTGGCTCTGGGACAGGTTTTTCTTCGACTACTTCGATTTTCCATGTGAATTGTCACTTCATCAGTGCTTCATACTCATATTTGATTCGTCTGTCACCCGTCTTAGGAATTGACTTCGTCAGTAAATAAAACACTTAAAATATTACGATTCTATTTATGTGAACGCATTTAACTTCACTTGTTCTTGAAAGTTTTATTTTCTGTTTTCTCCCCGAAGTTTAGTATTGAATTACTATTCACTGAATTTTTTGCAGTAGAACTTGTGTATTTTGTAAAACAGGCCTACCCTTCTACACAGTGCCACATATTTAAGCCTCTTCGTCATCATAGTTCATGCTTAAAAATATTTGGTTACAGTTTAGGGAGGAATTCTACTATAGTTACACAGTTTGTTGTTTTGGATTCGTAGGGAAAGAATGTATGTCAAAAATACTTCTAACTCTTTTCTTTATAGGAAAGCTGATATGGTGGGATGAGGGGAAACTTAGGAATCTTATTTGGTTTTTATTCTCGTTTTACCTCAAGGTGTATGAGATGGCCGTAGTGTGATAAGGGGCAGCCACCGCTGTGACATTGTTATTATGGACACACACACACACATACCACGGCTTAACTCAGGCGAGTTCTAACAAGCATCTCAAGTTTTTACTCGTAGGAATACCTAGCCTTCTTCATCTCGGGTTTCTGTTTCTCAGCCTCCCGTGGTCGAGTTGCAATGTCGCTACAGCAATCAGAAACTAAAGATCTACATAAATATTTAACGTTACTCTACAGGGTGCTTCTTCAAAAGTTTGTCGTCATTCGAGTAAAGCAAAATTTCCCGCTTTCAGGCCACGGAATTCGAATGTACGATATTGCGGTTAGTGCTTTGAAAACAGAAATCGATCTCAATTATATACCTTCTGTCAATCCAAGAACACATTCTGCGTCCGATATTTGGAGACATATCGGTGTTTATTATGAAACTTCATGGAACAGAGTCTTTCTTGTGAAGATAAGTTTTAAACTAGTAAAGAAATCACCTGCATTCTATTTTTTATTACCGCCTTCACAGAAATCCACTGTCTGTCTCTGTCCTGCATCAGATCAATCCAGTCTATGCTCTCATTCTACGTCTTGAAGATCCATTTTAATATTATCATCTTATCTGTGACCAGATCTTCCAAATGGTCTATTTCGCTCGAATTTTCCTGGAAAACCCCTGTATGCTCCTCTGTTTGAAAATCCTGTGACAAGCGAGAAGTTCTTAGATTTTACTGAGTGTGTTGCGTGTGGTTACTATCGGGCTTGAACTGGCTGAAAGCCCACCCACCATTAGACCCAATTCTGAACCATCGCCCTCCGGCCCTTAAATTAACGCCCTCATTGCCTAAGATTAAATATTTTACCCCAACATCTACGCCAAGAAGCTGGTGTAGCGTAATCATTATATTGACTAGGCTACAGGCTGAACTTTCCGGGGTTTGATTCTGGCAGGTCCAAGAAATTGTTCTGTTCTCCAAAATGTCCAGACCGGCTCTGCGTCACGCCCAGTCTGTTATTCAGCAGGAACAAGAAACTCTTCTTCAGGGGTTAAAGCGACTGGAGCGTGAAGCCAACCTCTGTGTTCAGGAGCGTTGTCAGTAAAGGCCAATTCACATTATGCGGCACGACACGACATGACAAAATATTCTTGTATGGTTTTGACACGCTCGAATTCACAGTAGCCAGTCACCGACAGGTAGCGACAAAAACAGACAAAGACTGTCGTTTGGATTGGAAGAAAATGTTCTGTCTGTCGCTGCCGGTAGATATGAAAGCACGCTGGCTTTTGTCGTGTCGTGTCGTGTCGCGCCGTATAATGTGAATCGACCTTAATGCGTGAAACGATACCTCAATTCCGCCGTAAGCATTCGTGGCTTGCCAGGGAAAACTTTGACTTTTTATCATCTACGCCTATATCGCCTAGCTGCTGTGTCTTTTCCAGGGTTTCAAAAGTACGTATATCCTATCTTCGTATCCATTTCCAATCTAAATCATATGTGATTTCTGTGCTGGCTTCATTCAACTGGTTAGGTCGACATGTACCGGCGGGTTCCTTTTACTAAGGAACAGTTGCTTACCATGAACGGTAGGTAGTTTATTGATTAGCCAATCGACCATCTCACTCCGTACAAGGATTTCTTCATGGGGTCAGTTCATTAGTTGGAAAGCAAGCAGTGTGTCGTATATTTTCGTTTCCGTAAAAACTTGTAAATTTCATTTAGACATGCTTTCAGATTTACTTCGGTTTCTCTTTCAAATCACCCCTTAAGCTGGGCCTTGGTTTGATTGGTGATCATGTAATCGAAGCCAGTTTGATAGCGTAACAACATCTGAACATGTCCATGGCCTCCTGTGGTTATTTTTTCTGATGTTTCTTTGTTCAGGGACGGCAGAACGCAAGGAATGCGGGACCGGGACGAACCAAGTACCTGTGCGACCCCCGCCCTTTAGCTGCCTCCATAACTACTTGCGCTCTTGTCTTCTTTTGTCAGGAAAAAGTTCCTTTTACTCTCATTGTTGGGCTGCATGGCTGCTCTCCTCAGCACCCCCTCCCCTCCCCACCCCCCGCCAAATATTGTCTGGCCTGTGCATGATATAGGAATGGCAACCTGTCGTGTGTGTTTAAAATGCTGGAATGTTATGCGCGTATATGACCTCTGCTGCATCACCTCCAGTCACGCCGTTATTCATGCTGGTGCTGTTCGTTTTCTAATTCCTTAAATCTTCAGGTGGTTTCCTCTTTTCTTTGTGTTGTTGTCCTGTTTTATGTCTGGTTTTTATTACTGTCTTTATTTGCTCAAAATATTTGTCGTGTGCGTATGTTCTAAACTATGCACGATTTTAAAATTCAGGTATTCTGGGATGTTATACCATACCGAGTCGCGTTACCGACGTTCCGGACGCACTACGATCCTTTGAAACGTTGGTGCCTAGTAAAACCACTGTGAGAACATCGAATCTCACAGTGTGCCTCGTTGTTAAGTATCTAGAGTGCCGTGCTCTGTTGGAGTTAGACGTCTTTTCTGTTTGAGATACATAACTCTTAGAGCGTTTAAGCTTGCTTTCCTTCCTAAAAGGGACAAGTGGAGAAGTAAGTTTTCAGATTAACATTCTGAGAGAGAGAGAGAGAGAGAGAGAGAGAGAGAGAGAGAGAGAGAGAGGGTGTATGTGTGTGTCCTATTTCACGTTTCGAACCGCGTGACTGATTTTAAAGTAAGGTTGTATGAATTCTGTGCTAATGCCTCACACCTCCAGCGTCATACTTTTTCATTTCTTACAATCAGTAACGACAACATGGCAAACACGGGAACTTGTCAGTATTCAGTGGAAGACTATGAGGCTTGCGTTGCGGTAGTTTTATTGGGAAATACAAAATAACAATAT
>BLKM01000024.1:0-41321 GCA_013340265.1 Coptotermes formosanus
GTACGTATGTATGTATGTATGTATGTATGTATGTATGCATGTATGTATGTATGTTTGTATGCATAAACTCACACCTTGCATCACTGACAGTATTGTCCAGCTTCCCTTCATACAGCTGCTGTTTATGAAAACAATTGCTGCTAAGTGGAACAAACCGACAAAACGAAATGAGCACTTATTGGGAAACATGCAGCATTCCTACATGCTAGAACAGGCGGTATGCAGAGTTACCAGGGGCTTTAAACGGTTATTGTATTAGGCTGTATGGAATTAGGTTGTAACATATGAACTGAATTAGATGTAGGGAATGGCTGTATGAGCAAGGCAAGCAGACAACAACATCGAGCTGGCCTTTTTTGGTCGCCAACCGGGTAATTTGCCTAAACACGGTGCATGAAACTTATGTTTTCTCACAGAACTTCGGGCATTCTGTTAAGAAAATCAATATAGAACACAGTTCAATATTTCCTGTCATTACAACAGTGACTTACTTTTATGTATGTTGGTCTGCCTTCAAAATTTTGCAGCTACGTTTTGAAAATTATAGACTGAATTTGAACCACATTTTCCACTCGTTGGAGCCGATGTTCTGTACGTGTCTGTATCCACTTTACAAACAGCATAAACAGAATGCAGCGCCGCAAGTCCTTTTCACCAATGACGGCATAACCATACGAAAACTTATCTAAAGCAAGCTGCACAATGCATTGTGTTTCACCCGGTCACTTTAATCTCCCCAATGCCCCACATTTTGTCTGCAGGGAGCAGCAGGTCTCACTACTGTCGGACAAGTGACTTGCGGGTACACGGCTTGTGTGAAGATTTAGTGTTCTATCTGCCATGTGTTTGAAAGCGCTCTGTAAACCCCTACGATAAACACTGCGCTTAAAGCAAAATTTCGCGACAAGCTTTCAAAGAAACAAAATATTTGCAGCACCGTGCAGTAGAAATTTCGTGGCAAATCGTTACTTGGAACGCTTAGGGATAAAAGGGTAGGAATAATTTTGATTAGAAGAACGAATGATTAGTTAGAAGGATGGAGGAGATCAGTTGGACCGATCGTGTGACAAATGAAGAAGAAATACATACAGTAAACAGAAGGAAGGCTAACTGGATTGGTCACATCTTGCGTAGAAACTGCCTTGTGAAACACTTTATTGAAGGAAAGATAGGGGGAAGGATATGATTGACGGGAAGAGGAGGAAGAAGACGTAAGCAGCTACTGGATGACCTTAAGGAGAAGCGAGAATACTGTAAATTGAAAGAGGAAGCACTAGATCGCACTGTGTGGAGAACTCGCTTTGGAAGAGGCTGTGGACCTGTCGTGAGACAGACCACAGAGGGAAGGAATATGTATATTAAAATGGATCTTCAAGAAGTGGGATGGGGAGGCATGGATTGGTTTGATCTGGCTCAGGATAGGGACAGGTGGCGGGCTCTTTGAATGCGGTAACGAACCTTCGGATTCCATAAAATGCGGAGAATTTCTTGACTAGCTGAGGAACTGTTAGCTTCTCAAGAAGGACTCTGCTCCATGGAATTAGCTGGTTAGTTACTTAGTCAGTCAGTCAGTCAGTCAGTCAGTCAGTCAGTCAGTTATATGTAGTCATATATAAACGAAAACACGATTAGCTGAAATTACAGATAAACACATTGCAAAACTTCACATTCACCTTCTCGTCGTTGATCCTTCTTGAAAGTTGCCTGGCCAGAGCAAAGTGTACTTAGTCGACAGACAAGTGTCTCAGGGCAAAGGCAGTAGTGCCTCTGATGACGTTGATTACAGTATGTACACAAGCACGTAGGAACTATATTAAAAAGACTGACACCTTACAAATGCACTTTTATTTTAACGCTAGACTAAAAACACCTGACCTTAGTAAAGGTCTCACTTCACTGTTCTAAACTTCAATAAGAAGAGAAGAGAAGAGAAGAGAGAAGAGAAGACAGGAGAGGAGAGGAGAGAGGAGAGAAGAGAAGAGAAGAGAAGAGAAGAGAAGAGAAGAGAAGAGAAGAGAAGAGCCTGTTGCACCCATCGGGAATTGAACCAGAGTTTCGCAGCTCTGCAACCTGTAGCCCAGCCACTGTACCCAGTACGCTATTCCGGTTCCTATGTCTGAAAATATTATATGAGAGTATAAAATTTTTGATATTAGCTTGCAGCAATGATTGCTCAGTATGGTGATCGGCTACAAGATGAACGAAGAATTTTCATTTTATTCAGGGAAAAGTATTTTCTTCCTCACCGTCGCTTCCAGAGCGTATATGGAACCATCCCAGCCTTCTATCCAGTGGGTGATATGGTCTGGGTGTAAAGGACAAAGCGTCTGGTGTGTCCAGTTGTTCATTCGCCTCGATCTAGTGCTGAATTTAGGAATTATGAGGCTGCAACTCCACTCCTTCATGGACTTTCTGGCGTGGTGCTTAATAAAATACGGGGAAAAGGTTTGCCTTTTTGATACATATATCCGCAGCTGGTCACATGATATACATATACAGCTGGTCACATGATTTAAATATGTTGCTGGTTACATGATACACGTCTACAGTTGGTCACATGATATGTATCTGCAGTTGGTCACATGATATACTCGTACATCTACAGTTGGTCGGTCACATGATACACATCTACAGTTGGTCACATGATACACATCTACAGCTGGTCACATGATACACATCTACAGTTGGTCACATGATACATATCTACAGTTGGTCACATGATACGCATCTACAGTTGGTCACATGATACACATCCACAATTGGTCACATGATACACATCTACAGTTGGTCACATGATACATATCTACAGTTGGTCACATGATACACATCTACAGCTGGTCACATGATACACATCTACAGTTGGTCACATGATACACATCTACAGTTGGTCACATGATACGCATCTACAGTTGGTCACATTATACACATCTACAGCTGGTCACATGATACACATCTACAGTTGGTCACATGATTTAAATATGCAGCTGGTCACATGATATACATCTACAATTCGTCACATGGTTTAAATCTACAGCTGGTCACAGGATAAAGATCTCCAGGTGGTCACATGATACATATTTACACCTGGTCACATGATAAAAATCTCCAGCTGGTCACATGACGTACATGCACAGGTTGTGACGTAATATACGAGCGCGCACACCCACAGAATGATATATACTACTTGCACACACACGGATGGATTGACGTAACTGAATTAGTTTGTGTAAATGGAGTTTATAAGAAACAGTAATTTAAACAGTGACCAACACAATCATTGTCTGGTGTTACAAGTGTTGAACAGCTCGGTGTAATGCTTGTGTAACTCTCTGACTGTCCTTGTCTGTGTAACCCACTCATCATAAAGTTTTAAACGCCTCTCTCCTTCTATTAACGCAGTGCATTCTGTTACCACTAGGTGGCAGCGTTATCACTGTTATGTTGCTCAAGCAGTATGCAGTGTGTTTCTAATTTTACAGTTATTAATTAAATAACTGCGCTTGTTCATTAGGGGGAAGGGTTTTGCTGGATTATGCGTGTGGTGTGACCGAAGTTGTGTGGCTGTAACTTAGTGATTATTAAACGAATTCTGAGCTTCCCCTATTTGTTAGAGTGCTTGGAGTGTAACAGCGGATATTATTTAACGAAAACTCTGCTTTGATTAATTACCACTTTGCAAGAAGAAGTGGATCACAAGCATTATATAAGGATTAGTTATGTGCTCGTTAATTTCTGTTGTTATGCTTTAATACAAGAGTTTAAAAGCAAACGGCGCGTGATGGTGCATGGGTAATGGAATAATTTGCTAAAAAATATAATTTATACGCACTAACGCTTGTACTTTTTCTTCACTGTCGTTAACTCTTTGACCAACTAGCCAACCAACCAAGCAAATAGATATTTATTTTATGGAAGTGTCCCGCAGCAGACGCTACGGAAGCACCGCAGCCCGAAGGCTTAGTGTGCAACCCTGTGATGAAGATGATTAGTTTTTTTTTTCGTTTTTCCGTGTAATGGAGCACTGACGGGATGAAACTGACAAGGACAAACCAAAGTACTCGGAGGAAAACCTGTCCCAGTGCTACTTTGTCTACCACAAATCCCACATGGACTGACCTGGGATCGAGCCCGGGCCTCCGAGGTGCGAGGCTGCCTTCTAACGGCCTGAGCCATGGCACGGTTTCAGCAAACTGGTTTACGTAAGCAAAGTACATGAAGGCATATGGGAGAATGGAGGTACAGCTCCACGCACCATAACCCGTTAACCCAAGAGAGGGATCCCCCGATATCTGATGAATACGATCCTGGGTGGGCACTGAAGGCGGTGTGTATGAATTCGAGGAACCTCATAACCCCGCGGGGAATCGAACCGCCGTACTTCTGTCCTTCCAATATTAAGATTCCCAATCAACCCTTTAAAGACGAAGCGCATCTGTTTTATATAAGGACTCAGTGCGTACCGCGCTGTAAACACTCTGCACTTCGGTTATAAAAACCAATCTCTTAATGTTTTATAAGGCAAAAGTTGCTGTTTGTTCTGAGATCCGTACAAAACACATAAACGCAATGTTGTATAGTGTTTGTGTTGTCAGGTAGAGGTCTCTACGACGGACCGATCCCTCGTCCAGAGGAATCCTACCGACTGTGATGTGTGTCTGAGTGTGATCAAGTGAAAATAAACAACCTCGACACCTGCTGTGAACAGGTAGGTAGAAGAGGGAAGGACTGCGAAACGAAATTAAATATCACTTATTCCATGGGAACAAAAAATGTATTGCCTTTGAAAACACCACCACATAAATTCACCTCTCCTGATTCACCATTTTTCTATCTCCACAACCTTTTTCATGATACGCACATTTTAACGTCATCCTCCCATCTACTCTGAGGTGTACGAACTGGTGTTTTCATATGAGGGTTTTTAATGAAAATATTCTCTCTATAATCGATACAAGGTACGCTGTTAGGGTTATAAGCCACAAAATATTCTCTTGACTTAACTGCGAGAATTAAATCGCAAAGAAAATGAC
This sequence comes from Coptotermes formosanus, assembly GCA_013340265.1. Lineage (NCBI taxonomy): Eukaryota > Metazoa > Arthropoda > Insecta > Blattodea > Rhinotermitidae > Coptotermes > Coptotermes formosanus. The sequence goes on from BLKM01000024.1 coordinate 5,031, forward strand.
AGGTGTTATATGTAACACGGATATGAAAAAGGGGTGAAAACTTTGATTGGAAACCTCATGACGGCGGAATATTTTAAGAACCTGCGCTTCAGTAATTACTAGAATGATTAAATAGCGATAGGGGTTTTAAATTTTAATTGAAATAAACTGATGTTAAATCGGATAAAAATATAAAGTTTCGTTACTCGTGTCCAAAATTTGGTTTTCGATATTAGAAATTTAGTAAGAGGTATTATATACATGGACTTACCACAGTATCGACATTAGTACTGTAGCCGCTTTAAATACTTTAAATCAATTGAGATTTGAGGCATGTGTGGGGGGGGGGGGTGAGAAAACACCAGCAGCAGGTCGTGCAGTCAGTATATAGGTACTACCTTAATGAAAATTGTATTGGTGATTAACTAGCACTATAGCAAAGTAGTTTCGGGAGCCTATAGACTCGCCCTGCTTGGGAATTGCACACCGCCAGAATCTACAAGTGATAAAATACAGACACCACAAGCAGTTAGGTTAGGCGATGTACACGCTTCTCCCACATCCTATCACCTGCAGCATTACGAAGTGGAGAGTTATGCCCATAGGAATCGATATCCTGAAGATAAATATATCATTACGCTGGGAAGAGGAACTGAGATAGGAGAATTAATATAGGTTACTGCAGAGTGAGGTTAGGTCTAACATATAGATGTTAGAGGAAAGAGGAATCCCAAGAACGGGAAATTGGGCAGCAAATAAACGAACCTTATGCATAATGCACACATATACTCACAGCTATACTAAGGTACAACACATTGTCGTATTTATCTGTGAAGAACTGAAGAGTTCTAGAAAACATAATAATAATAATAATAATAATAATAATAATAACAACAACATATATACATAATAATTGCCTAGCAGCTTGTGTTGTACTTGGATAACAGGACATTATTCGTCTGCCGTCTGGCAGTTACAGGAATTTTAAACTGTGCTGGCCTTCCAATGAACAAATTCTTTAGTGCCAAGAAACCAAATACTTGACATTGCCAACTAACTAACTAACTAACTAACTAACTAACTAACTAACTAACTAACTATCTATCTAACTAACTAACTAACTAACTAACTAACTAACTAACTAACAAACTAACTAACTAATTAACTAACTAACTAACTGACTGACAAACAAACAAACAAACAAACAAACTGACTGACTGACAAACAAACAAACAAACTAACTAACTAGTTAGCTAGCTAGCTGACTGACTGAGGGACTGACTGACTGACTGACTCCATGGAGCAGAGGCCTTCTTGAGAAGCTAACAGTTTCTCAGCTAGTCAAGAAATTCCCCGCATTTTATGGAACCCGGAGGTTCATTACCGCATTCACAACAGCCCGCCACCTGTCCCTATCCTGAGCCAGGCCAATCCAGTCCATGCCCCATCTCACGTCTTGAAGATCCATTTTAATATTATCCTCCCATCTATGCCTGGGTCTCCCAAGTGGTCGCCTTCCCTCAGGTCTCCCCACCAAATTACTATATGCACCCCTCTTTTACCGCTAGGCTTTAAAAGGTTAAGGGATACAACACCTAACTTACTAACTCCATGGAGCAGAGTCCTTTTCAGAAGATGACAGTTCCTCAGCTAGTCAAGAAATTTCCTACATTTTATGCAACCCGAATGTTCATTACCGCATTCACAAATGAATCCAGTCCACGCCCTCCCACACTAGTTGTTAAACATACACTTTAATATTATCCCTACATATCCCAATTTATCAATCTCCTGCCTGAAATCAAGTCGAAATCCGTCCAAAAACAACTAAATTCCATTATTGTACACAACTACATGTTTCGACCTATTTCAGATCATCCTCAGGTTTACAATTTGTGTTTAAAACATATTGAGACAGGAATATAAGTCCATAAAATATAATTAAAACTTTCTGAGAACAATCTGAAATAGGTCGAAACATGTAGTTCTGCATAATAAAGGAATTTAGTTGTGTTTGGACGGATTTCGACTCGATTTCTTCTATAAACAACACAACGGATTTGCTTCGTTTGAAATGTCGCGTATGTTTTCCATTGTTGAAGCGGTACCAAACAATCTATCCAGCTCACAACACTCAGCTGACGTTTCGTAATATGTCGATTTTTGTAGTGAGCAGATGTTAGTCACTTGTCAAACCCCGAGCCTGGAGGTTCACCAATTGTCGACCGTCCGTGAATTCTTGTGAACATGTTCGCAGCAGTCCTTCACGTAGCGAGGACGTATCCGCCATCCGCAATCTCAGAAACCATTCTGATGTACTGACAGGGACCCACTCAACATTACGGGGGGGGGGGGGGGGCCCACGGGGGCGCTACGGCCTTGGATACAAATTGTTAAAATTATACATCCATTTGTTTGTCTAATTGCAGTACAAAAATCCTGGCTGTACCTCGCACAGAACTTTCCACACATCTGTTAAGATTTTCCTTCAGCTAAGGATTTTTAGGAAAATCATCGTTTTTTTAATCCTGAGAACCAAATTATTACGAATATACCAACCTGTGGGCGAAATGCTATTTCTTTAGGGCTGAACTAGCTGGCACATGATGGTCATTGCCCATTAAAAGGTTAAACTAGCCCCAACACAATTTGTGTTTAATGCAGGGCTGTGGAGTCGGAGTCGGAAGGAATTTTAGGTGGAGTCGGAGTCGGTAAAAATGTACCGACTCCGACTCCGACCTCAATCTAAAATCTTAACTAGATACTCCAACTCCAGCGCCCTGATAGCTACAGTAACCATTAGACTTATACTTAAATATAGGTTATAAGTCTAAACAGTAGCCTGATGATTCACGTGGTGGTGATGAAATGTCTTATAGGTTTACCGTTATTAATGCATATTGAGCTTTTATGGAGGAGTCGGAGTCGGAGTTTTAAAAATCGAGGAGTCGGAGTCGGAAGTTTTAAAAATCGAGGAGTCGGAGTCGGAAGTTTTAAAAATCGAGGAGTCGGAGTCGGAAGTTTTAAAAATCGAGGAGTCGGAGTCGGAAGTTTTAAAAATCGAGGAGTCGGAGTCGGAAGTTTTAAAAATCGAGGAGTCGGAGTCGGAAGTTTTAAAAATCGAGGAGTCGGAGTCGGAAGTTTTAAAAATCGAGGAGTCGGAGTCGGAAGTTTTAAAAATCGAGGAGTCGGAGTCGGAAGTTTTAAAAATCGAGGAGTCGGAGTCGGAAGTTTTAAAAATCGAGGAGTCGGAGTCGGAGTCGGAGCTTTTGTGTACCGACTCCACAGCCCAGGTTTAATGAATTCGGGAAAGACTTTTTCTTCCTCTTAAATGTCCATACGCCTTCAGGATTGGCGCAAGCCAGCCATAAAACATTTCTTTACAAAGTTTACGGCTCTTGATGCGCCCGAAGGCACGCGGAAACACAAAGGTATTCACAGTAACTCGAAATCTTCCTCTCCGACATACAGGCCCACCATTATTATGTTTTTTTTTTGTCAGGAGTTGCTGTGGAAGTCGTCTGCTGAAATTTAGTAGAGGAATACAAAATAAACACATTAAAATTTTCCCTTCTTATTAAAAACATTTGCCGTGATGTACGTTTAATAAAATACAAAAGACGATGTAACAATTGAGAGTAAAACTCTATTACTAGACGTGTGACAGTGTATTTATAATGAAACACACACACACACACACACACACACACCAGGTCAGTGACATTTCAAGGTCACAAATTGGTGTTGACATTTCCACTCTTATTACGCTTCATATGACAAAGTTGAAAATTTTCTTTTATAACTGGGTTTGAAATGGGATGTTGATTTGTATGGGTGTGAAACTTGGTCTCTCACACTGAGGGAGGAACAAAGACTGAGGGTTTTCGAGAATAGGGTGCTGAGGAGGATATTTGGGCCTAAGAGGGACGAGGCGACAGGGGAGTGGAGAAGACTACATAACGAGGAACTTAATGACCTGTACTCATCACCAAATATTATTCGGGTAATCAAATCGAGAATAATGGGATGGGCGGGGCATGTAGCACGTATGACACAGCTATACAGAGATTTGGTGGGGAGACCTGAGGGGAAGAACCCACTAAGGAGACCTAGGTGTGGATGGGATGACAATGTTAAAATGGATATTCAAGAAGAGGGGTTTGGGCATGGACTGGATTGATCTGGCTCAGGATAGGGACAGGTGACGGCCTGTTGTGAATGCGGTAATGAACTTGCGTGCTCCATAAAATGCTGGAAACTTCTTGACTAGCTGAGAAACTGTTAGCTTCTCAAGAAGGACTCTGCTCCATGGAATTAGTTGAAATAGGCTATCTTAGAGGGAAATTTTTCTAATTTTACAAATGAAGATTTTTCCAAAAGAACTATACTTAATTGCTAAATCAATGGAACTGCGTCATCTTTGAGAAGCTAATAAGTTCTCAGCTAATTAAAAATTACCCGAATTTTATGGAACCAATGCTTCATCACATTTTTGTCACAACAACCCAAAATATTGGTCGACATCCTGAGATAGATGACCCCACTCTACGCTTCCCCTAATTATATTTCTTTAAGCTGTCTTTTAATAATAACTTCACATCGATGCCTAGATCTTGCTCGCATCTTCTATCCTTCAGGTTTCCCAAACAAAACTTTGTAAGCATTTTCTTCTTCTGCAAGCTTTCCAGTTCTCCCACCTCATCGTCCTTGAATTTTATCATTTAATAACACTTGGCGAGGAGACTGTAGCTTAAGGCTCTTTATTAAGCAGTTTATCTAGTTTCGTCTCACTTCCTTCCTCTTAAATCCAAACATCTTCCTTAGCACTCTGAGAGGTACAGAAGGGATAGTGGAAGAATGCCCCCGCAGCAGACGCTACGGACGAACCGCAGCCTTGAGGCTTATTGTGCAACCCTGTGGTAAAAATGATTAGATTTTTCGTTTTTCCGCGTAGTGGAGCACCGGTGGAATGAAATTGACAGGGGAAACCCAAAGTACTCGGGAAAAACCTCGGGGAAAATTTCCATATGGACTGACCCGGGATCGAACCCGGGCCTCCGCGGTGGTAGGCCGGCGGCTAAACGCCTGAGCTATGGCATAACAGAAGAGAAGAAACGGTGTGAGATGAAACCAAAGTTAAAATCACCGTTGAACTTAAAATGATCTTCTGCTTTAGTAATTACGCGTATAACACAAAATAATAATAATAATAATAATAATAATAATAATAATTTTTAAGCATCGCGCGGTCAAAATGTATAACTGAAGCGGAAGAGTGTTTCAAGTTTGAAAGAACTCAGGGTAGCAAATACGTTTGGTCACGTTTCGACCATTTTTACCTCGGAGCAGAATCACGGGGAAAAAAAATGTACAATTTGTGCCCTCCTACCGAGTTACTCTTGAAGAATCGATTTTGAACCGGCCTTACTTAATTTACGTCATGCTATCTCTGAGGTCGAAGATTTAACTTAACTGACTCCTATGATGTTGCAAAAGAAACTTTTTCAGAAAGTTTTATGAGAATAAGGGAGAATTTTGTATATTGCCTGAACCCTCTATTGGAATAATGCTAACTTTATATGCATAGAGTCAAGAGATATCAAAGGATGATACTAAGTTATCCTAACCTTTTACTAACTTTGTGTAAGCTACTAACGCCCTATTATCTTAATATCATTTGATATTCCGAATGTAATGAGGATTTAAATTCTTAATTCGAAGAGAAAACTTTATCAGTTAAGTTTAAAATGAGGTTATGTTATAGCAGCAGTTTAACTGGCTAGTAGCGAAGTCTCGCGTGTGATCAATTGGAACAACTCGTTTCTACTGCAATTCTGCGGTGCTTCATACAATGAGATTGCTGTGCACGGAAGGGCGTAGTCCCCCCCGAGTCAGGTCGATGCCGAAATAAAAGCGAGGTGACGATAGATTCGAATTGACGTGCAATTAATTTTCCAGGTGGATGAATGTGAAATAAATGGCCAATATCTGTAGCATTAAGGTAATGGCGTAGTGACTTCTACATAAATAGGAAGTTTCTCCAGAGGGGGTTTCCAACCCTTACCGCAAATCCAGGTTTAGAGTTGCTAGATTTTTAGGGGTGTCGAGTAGCTGTAGTGCAGTTCAAGGGTAGAGTAAAGGTAAAGGTTAAAGTGTCCCGTCACACTCGATAAAGGCATATATATGGAATGGAAGTACGTTTCCAGTCCTTATCTCGTCACTAGAGGGGGGTCTGTATTCAGCCTCACGTCACGGTCGCTTTAACCCAGGGGATGGAGTCTACGAAGGTGTGTGGATCCCAGAGGCAGTTTGGGTTTTCTGGCGAAGAAAAACATTTTTTGCTATTGTCCGGTGCTGAGGAGGATATTTGGGCCTAAGAGGGACGAGGCGACAGGGGAGTGGAGAAGACTACATAACGAGGAACTTAATGACCTGTACACATCACCAAATATTATTCGGATAATCAAATCGAGAAGAATGAGATGGGCGGGGCATGTAGCAGGTATGGGGGAAAAGAGAGGTGCATACAGGATTTTGGTGGGGAGACCTGAAGGAAGGCGACCACTTGGGAGACCCAGGCGTAGATGGGAGGATAATATTAAAATTGAGCTTCAAGAAGTGAGATGGGAGCATGGACTGGATTGAGCTGGCTGAGGATAGGGACAGGTGGCGGGCTGTTGTGAATGCGGTAATGAACCTCCGGGTTCCATAAAATGCGGGGAATTTCTTGACTAACTGAGAAACTGTTAGCTTCTCAAGAAGGCCTCTGCTCCATGGAGTTAGATAGTTAGTTTAGTTAGTCAGTTAGTTAGTTTAGCTAGTCCAGTTTCGAACCCCGGGTCGTCCAGCCCCTAGCCCAGTAACTGTACCCACTCTATTCAGAGAGACAGTAAAGGAAACAAATTTATGGGCTATTCATCAAATTTTCAAATATGAACTTGATTCTCCACCTTTCACACGCATACGTTTGTGAACTGTTGGAAGTTATGCAGTTGTGGAACGCCTATTGCCCGGACATTTAAATGCAGGACGCGGCTATGGCTTCAGCATGAAGTTCAAATGCTGAAGCACGGCCCCTGGCGACGTGTTACGTACCAAAACAGCCCACTTCTGATCACATCACCTTCTTCGTCTCCCAACATTTTACTTTCTGTCTAACCCACCTTTAAGATAAGGATGAGCGGGTACTGCCTACTAACCTGCACAACCTTAAAAATTTTTCAGCAGTTTCCATGTATCAAATTTAGCGTCTCACACCCTCCCCACACTTTCGTCTTATTCGTCTGCTCTTGTAAGCTTCTCTCCTTGAATTTGAATGCAAGATCCCCCCCCCCCCAAAAAAAATGGAAATTACCAACAAAATGCACATAAAGTTTTTATTTCTCTATTTTATGCTAATTCATTCCTACATGTTTCGGCCATTTTGGGCCATCCTCAGGGGGATTCTCAAGCAGTACACTGTATCACCGCGGTAGAGGGTTGTCCTAATGTTGCTGGTTATCTTAGTCGTCCATACTTGTTACTTGTGCGTGCGTGCGTGCGTGTGCTCTAGGCTGGTTGAAGGGCATCATCTAATGCACTGAGACGAAACCCATTAACCCTTTAAAGACGGTACGTATCTGTTTTATATAAGGACTCAGTACGTACCGCGCTGTAAACACTCTCCACTTCGGTTATAAAAACCAGTCTCTTAATGTGTTATAAGGCAAAAGTTGCTGTTTGTTCTGAGATCCGTACAAAACACATAAACGCAATGTGGGCACCACGTAGAATTTTTTAATGTTAAACCTGTTGGTATGTAAAGTTACCGCTAGGCTTTAAAATGTTAAATTAGCGACACATCCCCTTTGGCATTCAGATTAAACACATATTTGTTCTTATTAAATACGTAGAACCAAAATTTCCTTCTTAAAAATACGTTTTTGGCTACTAGTTCTGGCTCATAAGTTCCATTATCAGGCCGTAACAAAAACTTTAACCTGGAAAGCTCCGTATATTCTGTAAGTGTGATATATCCCACATTTTACAGTAGAAAATACATATAAAAACTATGTAAAAAATTTGTATATGTACATATTTCCTAAGCAAAGTATTAGAATTAAGTAAAATTAAAGTGTTTTCGATGTTGCCTGAAAAGGGTAAGTGGTATTTGAGAGACAGTTAACAGTAAAGTTTAAAACATTCGTTACGCAGTCCTTCCCTCTTCTACCTACTTACAGTAAGTGTCGAGGTTGTTTATTTTCACTTGATCACACTCAGACACACACCACAGTCGGCAGGACTCCTCTGGACGAGGGATCGGCCCGTCGCAGAGACCTCTACCTGACAACACAAACACTGCACAAGAGAAAAAAATCCATGTCCCCGGTGGGATTCGAACCCACGATCCCAGAAAGCGCTCGGCCGCAGACCTACGCCTTAGACCGCGCGGCCACTGGGATCAGCAAAGTTTAAAACATCAGACGCGTAATCAACTGTAAATGCGTAAATACGTGAAGCAGTGTTAAAATAACATATTTTTGAAAACGAAGTATTGGACCAGACTGTACAATTAATAACAATATATACAATCTTCTTTCCTTGCAGTTTGAAGTGACCCTTGCTTTTTCTCCGGACAGTAGCTAACAAACCACAGCGCATGTGTTTCCAGACAGCACCAGTGCACTCACTCAAACTAACAGCACAACTGCTACAGCAAGTGCCGCATGCAGCAAGCAAATCTTTGTTTGATTACCCCTAAAAAATCTTGAACAGCAGCGGGCGGAAGGAACAGGGCGTGGTTATCTTCCAAGTGCAGCGAGATGGATAATGCAAAACAGCAGTCCCCGAGAGATCGATCTTCACTGACCAATCGATAGAAAAACTGCGATAGGAGTAGAAGGCTCTCAGCTACGAAACCAATGAGGTTAAACACGACGTAACTTTTGTTAAGAACATGCTAACAGAGAAATCAGAAACGAATTCGCTAAGCTTTTACTGTTTCAGAAACAACTGTACTCAAAATTTCTTCACTCACCTTTATCTTTCATACATATTTTTCTATCGTCGCTAAATAAAACCCTTATTTATCTCTCTCCATAACGGCTTTGAGAAACTGATTCATATAAAAGAAATTTTGCGTGTTGTTAAGAAAAACCAACAAATGCAAACACGTTTGTAAGTACATATTCGTTACAGTATCACCCCTACATATTTCGGTGGCCAAGCAACCATCACCAGAGTGCGTCAAAGTTCACAAGCACCGTTTTGAATCCAATATTCATGCGATACGCAGAACCAACGCATCTATATGTTTGAATAAGGTATGATATTGCATTACTGTCGGATGCAAAACGGTGCTTGTGACACGTGGTACCTTCCGATGATGGTGGTTTGACCACCTAAAGCATGTAGGGGTGATATTAAAACAAATGTGTACTTATAAACAGTGTGTGCATTCGTTGGTTTGTCTTAACCCTTTAAGGAAGAAGCCTCTCTGTTTTATATAAGGACTCAGTGCGTACCGCGCTGTAAACACTCTCCACTTCGGTTATAAAAACCAATCTCTTAATGTTTTATAAGGCAAAAGTTGCTGTTTGTTTTGAGATCCGTACAAAACACATAAACGCAATGTGGGCACCACGTAGAATTTTTTAATGTTAAACCTGGTCGTATGTAAAGTTACCGCTAGGCTTTAAAAGTTTAAAACAAATGTGTACTTATAAACAGTGTGTGCATTCGTTGGTCTGTCTTAAGAATACAGAAATATGCATGGTGTAAAATGTATAAAGTTTTGCACGTGTTTCACTTTACTGAGAAATATATCTCCTGTATAACTTTTAATTTCCTATTATCAATAATGTGGTTAATCTTCTATTATCTATAATATTGGTACTAATATGGCCGTCGTATTTTCTTCTGAGTTTGATGCAACGTGGCATCATTTAAAGTACGTATTTGAGAAATTGTGATGTCACACGGCTACACAAATGTGGGCAGTTTCTTACCTACAATGGCATATAATATCACGAAGGCTCAAAATATTTTCTGAACTTAATATTTCGTCTTCAGAAACAAGAGACGGGGGAAACAGAGGCAAAAATAAAGAAAAAATTCAGAAATAAATAAAAAAAGTATATGACAAGGAACTCTGGGAAACACCATAACGTCTGCTTTCGTAATGAATACACTTCTATCCAAACAGATTTTAACCCTTTAAAGACGAAATGTGTCTGTTTTATATAAGGACTCAGTGCGTACCGCGCTGTAAACACTCTCCACTTCGGTTATAAAAACCAGTCTCTTAATGTTTTATAAGGCAAAAGTTGCTGTTTGTTCTGAGATCCGTACAAAATACATAAACGCAATGTGGGCACCACGTAGAATTTTTTAATGTTAAACCTGGTCGTACGTAAAGTTACCGCTAGGCTTTAAAAGGTTAATACTGCTTTAGACTGGCGCTGTCACCTCAAATTTCTAGGCGCCGCAAGGGTGACATGTAACAAGTTCCATATTGAAGGCCTAAAAAGCATTAACCGTTACCGTAAAAATATTTAGTCTCCATGGCGAAGGCTTGTCCGGAAAATGTGCACCCCTCTTTTAGAAGTAGCGTCACATAATTTGGTTTTACACAAAATCAGTTATTTTGGTCTTACGAGTACTTACGTTACTTGCTTTCGTAGCTATCTAACTGACAGTTCGCCTTGTGTTAAAATATTTGTGGCCCTTTCTCTGCTTTTTAGAGTTACTTTCGGTGTCACTTAATGCTTTGAATTAGCGCCTCTGCTTTTTGGTATATTTGCTTATGATATGTTGTAATAACTCACCCAAAATTCCTTATCTTTGCCGATAACGTAAAATGATTTGTGCTGGTAATTTCATGATGGTACTCAGAAACCGTCAGGTATTGATTTCGTAGAAATTTATTGCACTGATAACTTCACAGCTAAATATTAGCAAACCCGGAGCCATTATATTCCTTAGGGAAGCTAGAATAGGGTGCTGAGGAGGATATTTGGGCCTAAGAGGGACGAGGCGACAGGGGAGTGGAGAAGACTACATAACGAGGAACTTAATGACCTGTACTCATCACCAAATATTATTCGGGTAATCAAATTGAGAGGAATGAGATGGGCGGGGCATGTAGCACGTATGGGGGAAAAGAGAGGTGCATACAGGATTTTGGTTGGGAGACCTGAGGGAAGGCGACCACTTGGGAGACCCAGACGTAGATGTGAGGATAATATTAAAATGGATCTTCAAGAAATGAGATGGGGCATGGACTGGATTGAGCTGGCTGAGGATAGGGACAGGTGGCGGGCTGCTGTGAATGCGGTAATGAACCTCCGGGTTCCATAAAACGCGGGGAATTTCTTGACTAGCTGAGAAACTGTTAGCTTCTCAAGAAGGCCTCTGCTGCATGGTGTTAGTTAGTTGGTTAGTTAGGTAGTTAGTAAGTTAGTAAGTTAGAAAGTTGGTTAGTTAGTAAGTTAGTAAGTTAGTAAGTAAGTTAGCTAGTTAGTTAGATAGTAAGTAAGTTAGTTAGTTAGTAAGTAAGTAAGTAAGTAAGTAAGTTAGTTAGTTAGTTAGTTAGTTAGTTAGGGAAGCTAAGACCCTTTTCTTTAAATACAGACGTAGAGACGTTCGTATTACTCGTACAGATAGTGATATGGACCTGGCAGTTTTAATCCATTACTGATTCTACTTCCGCTCTCATGTTGCTTTCACTTCTTTTTCCAGTCTATTAACATCTTCTGTCCCATACGCAATACTGATTTTTTAGTTTCGGCTCTTGATAGTGTATTGGTTTTGTAGTTTTAAATTTCTTCACCTAAATTAGACAACGCATTTGTATTATAGATTTAAAGTAACCTCTACTGACGCTAGACAACTCAAAGTCATTCAGCGGAACTTTCTAACTCTATTAAAAATCGATTAATTTATCCAGATATTAACGGTTACAGTTAACGCCAATTCTTTTCACCTTCTTAATTTACGCTACTTTTATGACTTTAAGTCTTCTAATTGACGCAATTTTTGCTAACATTTTATCTTCTATGTACATCGTCTATGGAAATGATCGGTGTTAAGAATTCACACTCGTGGGCCTCGATAGCTCAGTCGGTATAGCGACTCGCTACAGGCTGGACGGTCCGGGAATCGAATCCCGGTGGGGGGGCGAGATTTTCCGCACCCGTCCAGACCGGCCCTGGGGCCCACCCAGCCTCCGGTACAATGGATACCGGGTCTCTTTCCCGGGGGTAAAGCGGCCGGGGCGTGGGGCTAGCCACCCTATCCCCACCTCGTGCGAAGACTGACGAACCGGTAGGGCTATACCTCTACTCCCCCTCTTGGGCCCTCAGGGCCTGTTATAGGGTGACCTTTACCTTTACCGTTACCTAGAGTTCACACTCAGAATCTCCGACGCTTTCCTTTGTTTCTTGCAGGCCCCGAATAAAATATCGAGTGTTGCACGAACAACCTTTTATGGCGAATTTATGTCACATGCAACAACAAACCAACCCACGTCTTAATGTAATGTCCGATATTCTTGTCCGATTTGAGCCAAGTTTGGTGATTCTCGACATACTTTCATGAAAGTTCCTAATATCAAATTTTAGGGAAATCCTTTAAGTGGGAACCGCGCTGACACATGTGAACAGACAGACAGACAGACAGACAGACAGACAGTCACACGGACATGACGAAGGTAATGCGGCGCTATTTGCGACTATGAGAACGCACGTAAAAAGGACAAAAATATAACGCGACAAATACATGTATAGATTAAATACAGTACGCGAGCATAATACGTAAAATGTCTCGTATTTACAGACAGGCCCGATCCCAGTGGCCGCGCGGTCTAAGGCGTAGGTCTGAGGCCGAGCGCTTGCTGGGATCGTGGGTTCGAATCCCACCGGAGGCATGGATTTTTTTTCTCTTGTACAGTGTTTGTGTTGTCAGGTAGAGGTCTCTGCGACGGGCCGATCCCTCGTCCAGAGGAGTCCTACCGACTGTGGTGTGTGTCTGAGTGTGATCAAGTGAAAATAAACAACCTCGACACCTGCTGTGAACAGGTAGGTAGAAGAGGGAAGGGCTGCGAAACGAATTACAGACAGGGACAAGAAATGTAAGAGAACCGGATGACCTGATGACAGACAGCCTGTCTGATCACACTCGGTCATAACATTCATTTTTCTTGAATTTCAAGTAAAGAAGCAGTTTCTTTACCACAAAAATTTCTGACTCTCAAATCAGCAGTAGCAGCATTATCCATGAAGCCAGTAAACAGCGATTTCATGAGTTCCGTACTATATTAACCTTTTAAAGCCTAGCGGTAACTTTACGTACCACCAGGTTTAACATTAAAAAATTCTACGTGGTGCCCACAGTGCGTTTATGTGTTTTGTACGATCTCAGAACAAACAGCAACTTTTGCCTTATAAAACATTAAGAGATTGGTTTTTATAACCGAAGTGGAGAGTGTTTACAGCGCGGTACGCACTGAGTCCTTATATAAAACAGATTACGTTCCATCTTTAAAGGGTTAATATAAAGTATCGTGCCTAGCGTGCTGTTGTTATGGTATCTGCTATGATATCTGAGAATATTTATTTGCTCGCAAAGTTAAAAAAATCAGAAAAATGAGTGTTCTTATTCGAAGATGTAATTGGAAAATTATCAAGCACGAAATCTTAATGCAGAATTCTGTAACGTAGCATGAAGAGTTCGGTGAGCATACCCTTTCATTTCATCGTACTGATTTCGTGCTGTGGGGTCTTCGGTAAGCAGTTGTTAGTTATTAACCAGACAAAAAAATTTGTTAGTCTTGTGAAAATCGAGTGTTTATAACAGTGTTCTAGGAGCAATGAAAGCCGAGATTTTGATAAAACTTTTAAATAATTTAGTCGTTGGAAACACCCGCATCTCCCCTAATTCTTATTTTCGTACAATCGACAAAAACAACTTAGAAGATGCGATGTCAGCGACATTAGAAGCATCTACCAAAGTGTGATATCAGGATTCTCCAAGAAGAGATATAAAATTTCGTGGTGAGGCATAATTTACTTTGCCTGTAGAGTTGAAAACACAATGACAATGGCACTAATTGCCAATTTATTTTTCGCTTTGGTAAACATAAGCAGGCCTGTTGCAACACACAAGTAGAAATATTATGTTATAACAGTAGGTAAATAATAATCCATAATGTAGAACAGAAGTAAGCCAAAAATTCCAACACGGGGTTGGTGGAAAAAATTGAGTTTTTATGTGTCAAATTTTAAGTACGCATGATATGTTCTCCTCAAAGGAGAAGACAAACAAACAAACAAACAAACAAACAAACAAACAAACAAACAAACAAAAAGTAATAGTAACAATCAGGTACAGAGATATTCAAATCAGGTGAGACATCCCGTTTTGGTGCGTTAAGTAGACGAAGAGAATAAATGGGTCGTCAATAACAAGCTGTGTCTCATACAATATTAATTAACCCTTTAAAAACGAAGCGTATCTGTTTTATATAAGGACTCAGTTCGTACCGCGCTGTAAACACTCTCCACTTCGGTTATAAACACCAATCTCTTAATGTTTTATAAGGCAAAAGTTGCTGTTTGTTCTGAGATCCGTACAAAACACATAAACGCAATGTGGGAGCCACGTAGAATTTTTTAATGTTAAACCTGGTGGTACGTAAAGTTACCGCTAGGCTTTAAAAGCTTACTCAGAACAAACCAAGAACAACTAGGCACACAATTCACAAAGCTATATTTACACTGCCAGTACCCCCACATGTTTCGGTGGACATGCCACCATCTGCAGTGCATACAAAGTGCCACACGTACCAAAGCATGAAGAAGTGCCAGTACCTTCCTGTATACATCAAACCTGGTTTACAGTAAAATCTAAGAAAGAAGCAGCATATCGATGTAAAGTCAAATGACTATTCTCTATTGCGTTACACACTTTTTGTTACAGTTTGTATACGGGAAGGTACTGGCACTTCTTGATGCTTTCGTACCTGTGGCACTTTGTATGCACTGCAGATGGTGGCATGTCCACTGAAACATGTGGGGGTAACTAACTAACTAACTAACTAACTGACTGACTGACTGACTGACTGACTGACTGACTAGCTAACTAACTGACTAGCTAGCTAACTAACTAACTAAATAACTAACTAACTATCCAGCTAACTAGCTAGCTAAATAGGTAACGAGCTAGCTAGCTAGCTAACTAACTAACTAACTAACTAACTAACTAACTAACTCCATGGAACAGAGGCCTTCTTGAGAAGCTAAGAGTTTCTCAGCTAGTCAAGAAATTCCCCGCATTTTATGGAACCCGGAGGTTCATTACCGCATTCACAAGAGCCCGCCACCTGTCCCTATCCTCAGCCAGCTCAATCCAGTCCATGCCTCATCCCACGTCTTGAAGATCAATTTTAATATTATCCTCCCATCTACGCCTGGGTCTCCCAAGTGGTCGTCTTCCCTCGGGTCTTCCCACCAAAATCCTGCATGCACCTCTCTTTTCCCTCATACGTGCTACATGCCCCGCCCACTTCAGTCTTCTCGATTTGATTACCCGAATAATATTTGGTGATGAGTACAGGTCATTAAGTTCCTCGTTATGTAGTCTTGCGGCACAATTGGAAAAAGGAATGGTTTATGTGTTAGAAAAGAACGTTTTGCAAACCCTGCATGGGAATTTCTTTTCATTTCCGCCCCCCCCCTTAAGGTAACTTGTTTACCACACAGTTCTGACCACCACGTCCCTTATATCGTCAGAGCTTTGTTCCTGCACATAAGCTACTGGCAGCTGATTGCAAGATTGATTCGAAGCAAGGAGAAGCAAAGCATTCCACGAAATAATTGCCGCTTTTAATGGAGGACGCCATAATAATGCAACACGCGGTTTTCCTCTTTGTATGTCTGTCTGTCTGTCTGTCTGTACATTATTGAGGGACGATTAACGCACTGTTGTCACGGAAAGCTGAGGAACAAGGAGGGAAGGGGAATTAAAATTAACTTTGATTCTGTTTTTACAGGGCTGTTCTGCAAGACTGTCTTAAGACGCAGGCAAAAATTTACTTGGACTCTTGGCAGTTGTTTGTTCGTACGTGATTAACCCTATAAAGACGAGGCTTGTCTGTTTTATATAAGGACTCAGTGCGTACCGCGCTGTAAACACTCTCCACTTCGGTTATAAAAACCAGTATCTTAATGTTTTATAAGGCAAAAGTTGCTGTTTGTTCTGAGATCCGTACAAAACATATAAACGCAATGTGGGCACCACGCAGAATTTTTTAATGTTAAACCTGTTGGTATGTAAAGTTAGCGCTAGGCTTTAAAAGGTTAACCCTTTAAAGAAGAAGCGTATCTGTTTTACGTAAGGACTCAGTGCGTACTGCGCTGTAAACACTCTCCACTTCGGTTATAAAAACCAATCTCTCAATGTATTATAAGGCAAAAGTTGCTGTTTGTTCTGAGATCCGTACAAAACACATAAACGCAATGTGGG
The DNA here is from genome assembly GCA_013340265.1 of Coptotermes formosanus. NCBI lineage: Eukaryota > Metazoa > Arthropoda > Insecta > Blattodea > Rhinotermitidae > Coptotermes > Coptotermes formosanus. The sequence continues at coordinate 21,510 of BLKM01000024.1, forward strand.
CACCACGTAGAATTTTTTAATGTTAAACCTGTTGGTACGTAAACTTACCACTAGGCTTTAAAAAGTTAATGACGCTGTATCAAATACGTAGATTATATACAAGATAGTCTTGTACGGAGTGTGGGCGATGGTTTGGAAAGAGGTGATATTCCAGGAATAGCCTGTAGGAATGAAGGAAACCACAAAAATTCCCCCAGGATATTTCACAGTCCAGTCTAACGCTTTGACATTATTTCAAATGGTGTAACTTTGTTGCGTTATTTATAACAAAATCAAGAAAAAATCCGTCTAAACAAAACTACGTAGCTGTGTTTAGATGGATTTTTTTCTTGAATTTGACATTATTTATTCCGTGCATTTTGATTGAATTAAATGTCCATTCATAACACCTACACGCCTTTCATATGTACAAGTACAGTTTACGTCGCTGCTACATGTTTCGGCGTCGTCTACGCCATCTTCAGGTAGATCTGCATCAAGGTTTCAAAGTTAAAAACAATAGAATGAATTTAAAAATTCATTGATATTTTTTCACAGTACCCTAGCTGCCAGTGTTAACCATGTCGGTTTCACAAACTGTGATTAACCTTTTAAAGCCTAGCGGTAACTTTACATACCACCAGGTTTAACATTAAAAAATTCTACGTGGTGCCCACATTGCGTTTATATGTTTTGTACGGATCTCAGAACAAACAGCAACTTTTGCCTTATAAAACATTAAGAGACTGGTTTTTATAACCGAAGTGGAGAGTGTTTACAGCGCGGTACGCACTGAGTCCTTATATAAAACCGATACACTTCGTCTTTATAGGGTTAAAATAATATTTGTAAAATATGACATTTTAAAATCAGCAAAACAGAAATATTTTTAGGGCGTTTTCATTAAATATAGTTAAGAACAACACACAAGTTTTATTTCCAAGAACTACAGAAAGCTAATTTTTACTTTCCTACATGTTTTGGCTAGAAATACGGCTAGAAATTTCTGCAATTTGTACGGAAGAAAATTATGCAGAAAAATAAACCGTTGAAGTGACAGTTATCAGTTAACTCGGAATACAGCTATGTCTATCGACACGGCTTACATGGAAGCGTTTGATTTTGGGGCCATTTACAGAAATCTGAGTCTGACTTGTATTTCATATAAGTCATTACACTTGCATTTACATGTACGGGTCAAAATAAAAATTTGAAGCCACTTTTAATGCAGTCCTCCTGAAAGAAATTTCGTCCATATCAGTTACCTGGTTTTATAAACGAAAGTAAAACAACACACATAGTTAGATCACGTCATGAAGGTAATTTGAAGTTATTCTTTAAGCCTTTAAAGACGAAACATGTCTGTTTTATATAAGGAATCAGTGCGTACCGCGCTGTAAACGCTGTCTCGGTTAGAAAACTAAGCAGTTAATTTTCTATACGTCATAAATCGCTGTTTGTTCTGAGATACATAAAAACACATAAATACAGGCTGTGGGCACAGCACAGAGTAGAATTAGAGTGTTAAACCCGAAAAAGCAGTCCCATTACAGGTCCGGACAGGCCCTTAGGGTTCCAGGAGGTTGAGGCTCCCAGATTTCTAAACAATCGGCACGTGAAAGTGGTAAGGTTGTCAGCCCTAAGCACCGGCCGTCTTTACCCCCCAGGAAATATTCCTGGTGCTCATTTCTGTTAGAGGCTGAGTCGACCCCAGTGCCATAGTGCGGCCGGAAGGATTATGTCAGTAAAAAATTCCAATGACACCAACGGGAATCGAACCCGCGACCTGCCGGTTTGTAGCGCAGTGCCTCAACCAACTGCGCCACCGCGACTGCATGTGTTAAACCTGAAGGTAAGGAAAATAATCACTAGACTTTAAAGGTTAAGTGTAATTAAAACACAGAAATGTACAATTGCTAGGCGTAACTATGGGGGACTTGTTCCTGTTTTGAATTAACTTGTTATTACAGACAGAGTCCAATCTATGAACACAAGAAGTATAACGTAGTTTTGGTAAAGATTTTCCCCGCTGTCCGTCCTATTAGAAACACGCAAAATGTGCTTTGTAATCGGTAATCGCCAGATAATCGTGCCGGGGCACAATCTGATCAAACACGAACGACTCCTGCCGTCACGTGCTACATGGATATACCAAGTCTTCTTCTTCTTCTTCTGCTTCTTCTTCTCTCATGTAATCGACTGAATTTAATGATAAAATAACGTTTCTTACAAACCAATTTAGCCGTTCATCAAAAACAACACAGGCACATAGAAAAATTGCCTTCCGAGAATAAATTATTTTTAAATGCCATATAATAGAAAGGACTACGTGGTGGCGCAGTTGGTTGAGGCACTGCGCTACAAACCGGAAGCTCGCGGGTTCGATTCCCGATGGTGTCACTGAAATTTTTCTTTGACATAATGCTTCCGGCCGCACTATGGCCCTGGGGTCGACTCAGCCTCTAACAGAAATGAGTACCAGGAATATTTCCTGGGCGGTAAAGGCGGCCGGTGTGTAAGGCTGACAACATTACCACCTTCACGTGCCCTTTTCTAGAAATTTTGGGAACCTCAACCCCCTGGAGCCCTAAGAACCCTTTAGGATGAAATTTTACGAGGTTGGGAAATTTGTCTCTCACTAGGCAGATAAACTGCAGAGTTCAGAGCCTTAAATCTAAGAGATGAAGAAAATGTTTAGGCCCAGGAATGACAATATAACACAGCTAATAGAAATGTGAATGAATAGTGACTTCATGAATACGACTTTTCACCAAAAGAGCGCGGTTTTAGCGGTTAGTAGGCGTCGGGGTCAACAGCACCCCGACCGGCTCTACATCCATGGACCTTCCTATCCAAGGATACTGGGATCTGTTTTTTTAGGCGAGAGAAACCAGCGACTTCTATATAACAAAAAATATTTATCTAGTGCGTGACTTAGAATGCGTAGTTGTGCGTGCTTCAACCCTCCGCACTTCCTTATGGCGTGGTGTTTAACCTTTTAAAGCCTAGCGGTAATTTTACGTACCACCAGGTTTAACATTAAAAAATTCTACGTGGTGCCCACATTGCGTTTATGTGTTTTGTACGGATCTCAGAACAAACAGCAACTTTTGCCTTATAAAACATTAAGAGATTGGTTTTTATAACCGAAATGGAGAGTGTTTACAGCGCGGTACGCACTGAGTCCTTATATAAAAGAGATTTGTTTCGTCTTAAACTTTTAAAGCCTAGCGGTAACTTTACGTACCACCACGTTCAATATTAAAAAATTCTACGTGGTGCCCACATTGCGTTTATGTGTTTTATACGGGTCTTAGAACAAACAGCAACTTTTGCCTTATAAAACATTAAGAGACTGGTTTTTATAACCGAAGTGGAGAGTGTTTACAGCGCGGTACGCACTGAGTTCTTATCTAAAACAGATACGCTTCGTCTTTAAAGGGTTAATTAACGACAGGGACAGAGTTACGGAATGCTATTAAGGTTGTTAGGTCATGGATTTCTTGATGGACGGAACGCACAAAATTCATAGTGAATAATAGATGGACACTTACTTAAAGTTTTGATTACTGAACTTACGCTGTTGACTCAAGTCGGGAGCGTCTGGTCTAGGCAAGACTTTGAACATACCTTACGAAAGCAGGATGGCAAGATGCACACTGACAAATAGCTTTTAGGTTTTATAAAATAAATAAATTTTGGGTATAATTCTAGCGCCATTTCCATTTAAAAATGCAAATTTCAAGTACAATAGAACCCGGGTATAACGATATAGATTTAAACGACACATCGCCTATAGCGTCAGATATTCTGTGGTACTAATTCATTCCTCATTGTTAACCATAATATTGTACGCCTCGTTTATAACGACACAAAATATTCAGTCCCTTTCGTGACGTTATAACCGAGTTCGAATTTTTTTATCTTTTCTGTTCGAAAGGGTACCACATGAAGAATGTAAACCAGTTCAGCTTCTCTCAGTGAGGAGTAGATTTCATAAGAAAGGAAGAAGTATGTAAGAGGTAAATGGGAAGTAAGTAAGTATGCCAGAAATGAAGAGATTAAAAACGTTTTCGCGTTCAATTTTAATGAAAATTACGAAGACTTGGATTGTGGACCGAGAATCGAACGTGAGACTCCGGATTATTAAAAAAACTGCTCATTATTTAACCCTTTAAAGACGAAGCGTATCTGTTTTATATAAGGACTCAGTGCGTACCGCGCTGTAAACACTCTCCACTTCGGTTATAAAAACCAGTCTCTTAATGTTTTATAAGGCAAAAGTTGCTGTTTGTTCTGAGATCCGTACAAAACACATAAACGCAATGTGGGCACCACGTAGAATTTTTTAAACGTTAAACCTGGTTGTATGTAAAGTTACCGCTAGGCTTTAAAAGGTTAATTGCAACTTTCGATTGGGAGGGAAATTTACACGAAAAAATTTGGTACTCATTTAATTTTTTGTTTCTGAAACCGACATTCTTTTTAACAGACTAACAGCGCCTCACGTCACAGTTTCCAAACACTCGTAGACTTCTTTTGTATTTAACCTTCTACACACGTAGTTGAACTGCTTGGTTACTGCCAAACCAAAGACAGCGAAGTACGCGATACAAATTCTACTATATAAAATCGAATACCAGACCCACTGTACAAAAAGCCAACAGCCATTCACAGTCATTTATATACCAATTACAGGATAACATAAGACAAGTATTGAAAATCGAAGAAAATAAGAAGAAACGCTAGAAACCCAAAAGCTACCCTTCGGAAATGACACTGATAAAACGATAAAATTGAAAGAAGGGAGGGTAACATTTATTGAATACCAGAGAAAATGTGCGACAACAAATGAATGCAGAGTACAGACTACACTTCCTCTCTAGCCCATAAACTGTCAGAGCAATGATATATTACACCCGACGAAAGGCAGTAATTCAAAATGTTACAGTACAAAATTGTTTGCTAGACTATTCTGGAAATATACCGTGGGTTTTAACGATTCCCACTATAAGAAAATATTCTTACATCTTTCGAGTTTTTCTTATTCAAACTGGAAAGTGTATGGAATGTATGTGAAAACAGAGAAGACATCAGAACGGAAAGTGAAAAATCCAGTTCATAGCGTTAATATTCCACAAATTCTCACGTATTTAATGTTTGTATTCATCGTATCTTATTTTCCTTTTTATTTCTCCTTCTTATTCTGTTTATTTTATGTCCATTAGGCTATGAAACCTGTCTACAACTGAAATTTCATTTTTGCTGTGTCTTTCAACATATTCGACGGTGGGTGTTTTATATTCTTACTAATTTCGAAATTCTTTTGCCCACCGTAGAACGTATAATTCCATATCGAAATCACAGAACAAAAGGCAATGATAAAGGTGACATCTAATGTAATTGCGTTCCTATAAGTGCGTTGATATAAAATTTCTTACATGTAAAAATATTCATTTTGGTACACGGGGTAACACGGGGTAACACGGGGTAACAGGGTAAGGTGTATTGTGCTTATGGAAAAAGCTAAGGGCAACTGAAACTTCACGAACGTTGAAGCAGAAAAGTGGAAGATATGTCTTTTTAACATGAACTAAAATTAGATTCTGAATGTTAAACCTCGATATAAACTCTAATTTGTCTAACACATTCGCCATGTGCCTCCATAAATTTGATACGTGAACAGAAACTTGTATTCGTCTTGCTTAAAATTAATTCAGTTTAATTTTGCTCGTGAAATATTCATCCATTTGCCTGATTGCTATTATAAGGCACCAGTGAAACTATACAGCCATACAACTGTGTCTGGCTTATGTCGTCCTCATTACGTCATTATAATTCGTTTTCATTCAGAAATTTCGCGTACAGTCTTTTGCAAAAGTTGACTGAACCGGGAGTCCTGTTTGAGTTGGAAAGCCTTCACCAAACGGAGATGCAACTGAGGTATACGAATCACAAATAAGGGAGGGATTTTATTATTATTATTATTAACCCTATAAAGAAGAAGCTTATCTCTTTTATTTAAGGACGCAGTGCGTACCGCGCTGTAAACTCTCTCCACTTCGGTTATAAAAACCAGTCTCTTAATGTTTTATAAGGCAAAAGTTGCTGTTTGTTCTGAGATCCGTACAAAACACATAAACGCAATGTGGGCACCACGTAGAATTTTTTAATGTTAAACCTGGTGGTACGTAAAGTTACCGCTAGGTTTTAAATGGTTAATTAGAGTTCGAATAATACTTAATCTAGTGATTTAATTTTAACTGTAAATATATTCTGTTACTTCATTATTATGTTGTTTTCTTGTGTCTTTGTAATTATTTTATGCTACTTCTGTAATTGGCCATTGTGCTGTGAACTAACACATAAATGAATGATAATGGAATTGAATTTTAATTGTATTGAATCATCATCACACCTAGATGTAACATTATTTTCATTAACATAATAAGGTTTCCTTATTAATTATTTAAATGTTCTTTTCTTTGTTTTTTTTGTTGTGTCTGTTTCATTTGAGTCCTGTTCCTTGTCCCTTGTTATTTGTCTTGTGCTGTTTCTGTAACCGGCCGTCTGGCTGTAGAATTGGCATATTAACCTTTTAAAGCCTAGCGGTAACATTACATACGACCAAGTTTAACATTAAAAAATTCTAGGTGGTGCCCACATTGCGTTTATGTGTTTTGTACGGATCTCAGAACAAACAGCAACTTTTGCCTTATAAAACATTAAGAGATTGGTTTTTATAACCGAAGTGGAGAGTGTTTACAGCGCGGTACGCACTGAGTCCTTATATAAAACAGATACGCTTCGTCTTTATAGGGTTAATATACTTGAAAATGTAGCTTGCAGGTGCGAACATACTGCTGCAGATCCAGTTGCACAGTTCCACCGGAGCTGTCCCTCTCTACAGGGACTTTACACTGATATTTGTGTTGCGTCAAACACGCGGCACATCGAGAAATGCTTCAGAAAAAAATTTCACATACAGCTGAGTTGCATGTGCCATACCCTGTCCGTATATTTACAGTAATCCGCTTTGAGGATGCTAATAATATTTTGAGGTGTATGTGAAGCAGAAAGGAATGACAGAAATATGAACTGAAATGAATGCTTAAAAACACGAATTTTATCGTCGTCAAAGAGAGCCTTGTTGCGTGTCCCGTCCAGATGGGGACTCCACATCTTCACACCAGCTTCTTCGAGGCAGTCTGATGTTTCTGCACCCCACCGGATGTTAGGTTGTACTTTGTTGAGCTGATCACCATATATTATTCGGGTAATCAAATCGAGAATGAGATGGGCGGGGCATGTAGCACGCATGGGGAAAAGAGAGGTGCACACAGGATTTTGGTGGAGAGACCTGAGGGAAGGCGACCGCTTGGGAGACCCAGACGTAGATGGGAGGATAATGTTAAAATGGATCTTCAAGGTGTGGGATGGAGGCATGAACTGGATTCAGCTGGCTGAGGATAGGGACAGGTGGCGGGCTGTTGTGAATGCGGTAATGAACCTCCGCGTTCCATAAAATGCGGAGAATTTCTTGACTAGCTGAGAAACTGTTAGCTTCTCAAGAAGTCCTCTGCTCCGTAGAGTTAGTTAGTTAGTTAGTTAATTAGTTAGTTAGTTAGTTAGTTAGTTAGTTGGTTAGTTATTTAGTTAGTTAGTTAGTTAGTTAGTTAGTTGAGATGATCAGCTTGGATTCGTCCATGCGAATTGTCTTTGCCATTTCCATGTCCGACTTTTGATTCACTCCATTACTTGAATATTTGAATCACCCTTCAAATAATTTTTTGTTCATTCCATCTCATCGAGTTTGACCAGTTATTTTTCTAAACAAACTTCTTTCAGCTGTTCCAATTCTACCTTTATTCCCTCCGCTAATTACCCAATTATTGTTCCAGATCGTAGCAGAAAAGCAACCATTACCGTATCAAATTTTAATTGTGTATTGTTTCTATTTCTGTCTGTAAGGGCCCGTATTTTATGTGGCAAGTATGTAACAAGCAATTTCGAGTAGAACACACAAAGCCTTCTTTCCAACTACTAACTTTGACTCTTTTACCTTTGTGAACATCTCATTGCCTCAATAACAATTCTGTGTCCGTTAAATATGTTGGTATAAATTCGACGGTCTGCAAAACCCTCATTTGTACAACTGACACTTAAAACAACGCTCTTTCTCTGTACACACATATATATATAGACAACATGTGGGGCGGCTGTGGTGCAGTTGGTCGAGGCACTGCGCTACAAACCGGAAGGTCGCGGGTTCGATTCCCGATGGTACCACTGGAATTATTCATTGACATAATCCTGTCGGCCGCACTATGGCCCTGGGGTCGACTCAGCCTCTAACAGAAATGAGTACCAGGAATATTTCCTGGGGGTAAAGGCGGCCGGTGTGTAGGGCTGACAACCTTACCACTTTTATGTGCCGATTGTCTAGAAATCTGGGAGCCTCGACCTCCTGGAACCCTCAGGACCTGTCCAGGCCTGTAATGGGACTGCTTTACCTATAGATAACATGTTGGATACAAAAAGCTTCAAACACCAACGAATGCACAAAGAGTTTTTTTCGTCAATTATAACACACTGCTACATGTTTCGACCCTGCTGGGCTTGTACAAGCCGAGACTACAAAGAGTTCACGCCTCCATAAACGGCGCAGTATAACAGCAGAGCAGTCAACAGCACATTCTCGCTTAACTGTATAGTGCAACCTAGTGTAACGACAACGGAAGGTTTCTCCCTGAAGATGACCCAGCAGGGTCGAAACGTATTGGAGTGTGTTATAATTGACGAAAAAAACTCTTTGTGCATTTGTTGGTGTTTAAAGTTTTTTGTATAATATAGTGCACGGACATGGAACACATTAAACATGTTGGATGTTTATGATTAATTTCTCCTCCAAATTTCACGTGGCTAAACTCAATAAATCATTAGACATCATTATTAAAACGAAAACTAAAGATATTTTTCTTACGACAACCACATTGTTTTGCAAAATCACCTTCACAAATTATCATACTTTATCTCGATGTTATAGCAAATCTTTCGAAAACCACGAGATAAGTGTCGCTGTCAATTTACAAGTGCGCCCTACAAAAAGGATATTGTTACTGACTTAGCAAGTTTGATAATCAGTTGTCCGACTCGCCTTCAACGTAGTAATATTCACTCCAATTTCAGTGAAAAGGATGAACTGGTTAAAAATTTCAAACGGTGTGTGTGTGGCGGGGCGGCAAGCAACAGACAGCATTATTAACCCTTTAAAGACGAAGCTTATCTGTTTTATATAAGGACTCAGTGCGTACCGCGCAGTAAACACTCTCCACTTCGGTTATAAAAACCAGTCTATTAATGTTTTATAAGGGAAAAGTTGCTGTTTGTTCTGAGATCCGTACAAAACACATAAACGCAATGTGGGCACCACGTAGAATTTTTTAATGTTAAACCTGGTGGTATGTAAAGTTACCGCTAGGCTTTAAAAGGTTAAAGACGAAGCGTATCTGTTTTATATAAGGGCTCAGTGCGTACCGCGCTGTAAACACTCTCCACTTCGGTTATAAAGACCAATCTCTTAATGTTTTATAAGACAAAAGTTGCTGTTTGTTCTGAGATCCGTACAAAACACATAAACGCAATGTGGGCACCACGTAGAGCTTTTTTAATGTTAAACCTGGTGGTACGTAAAGTTACCGCTAGGCTTTAAAAGGTTAAAGACGAAGCGTATGTGTTTTATATAAGGGCTCAGTGCGTACCGCGCTGTAAACACTCTCCACTTCGGTTATAAAGACCAATCTCTTAATGTTTTATAAGACAAAAGTTGCTGTTTGTTCTGAGATCCGTACAAAACACATAAACGCAATGTGGGCACCACGTAGAATTTTTTAATGTTAAACCTGGCGGTACGTAAAGTTACCGCTAGGCTTTAAAAGGTTAATTCACCTTCATTTGACTGTGTTTTTCACTCCAATACCCTTTTCTCCGCCACCAATTATAAAGTGACCTTACTCTATGCACAACTGAAGTCACTGTTACGGTGTGACGTAAGCGGAAGCAATAACGTATCTCTTTTCTTATTTAAGTTCAGCTTACTGGTACCTGAGCACTTACCTTTGCGCTCCGACAGTTTTAACTGGAGAAGAAACGCCCGGTACAAGGTGGACGGAGGGCTACCTGCTGGCAAAACAAACGAGAGCATATTATTGAAGGGAAGAATCTGTTCCCCTCGGCGTGAATTCAATGCCGATTACCCGGTTGTCGGCCCCGCAGCCGACTCACTGTGCCGACTAAGTTATATGTAACATGTAACATGTAACATAAAATATGGAAGGCTTTGACATGTGTGACTTTGTAGCCAAATTGAAAAGCAAACTACACACTGTTGTTGGGAGACACTAAAAACTGTGTTTAATGCACCGCAACATGTTTCGGTGCAGCTGGTTGTTTAACAAAGTGTCGGAGTAAAATACGAATTACTCATTATTTAACACTGTACATAATCACAGAGATGTTTCAGTTGCAAATGTGAAAGTGGTTTGAAAGTCTATTAATAGCAATGGATTTTCGAACCTCCAATAACAACTGTTTTTTGATAAAAGTGTTTAATATTGTAACAGATTATGTCAAACTGCTCTAAAGCTGAACTGTTTCTGTAGCCCTAATTTGTGGTTATACGTGTGTATACATATGTATGTTTGGATAAATCTTATGTAGGTTTTTAAGTCACAATCGCACATTACTTTCGTAACGTTAGAAAATATGGAAGTTGTTTCCAAATGTCTGAAAGAAATCGTCACAATTAACCTTTTAAAGCCTAGCGGTAACTTTATGTACCGCCAGGTTTAACATTAAAAAATTCTACGTGGTGCCCACATTGCGTTTATGTGTTTTGTACGGATCTCAGAACAAACAGCAACTTTTGCCTTATAAAACATAAAGAGATTGGTTTTTATAACTGAAGTGGAGAGTGTTTACAGCGCGGTACGCACTGAGTCCTTATATAAAACAGATACGCTTCGTCTTTAAAGGGTTAATCACACGAGACCCTTAGTACGTACTAAATTAAAAGACCCTTAACACAGTAATTTCACCCTATAACCTGCCATGAAGACACACAGGGGAGTAGATGTGTAGCTGTACTCTTTCTTTAACCTCGGCGCTAGATGGAGTGGGTGGTTAACGCCAGGGTCCGGCCGCTTTACCCCCGGGGAATGATCTGTTGCCCGTTGTACACTAAGCTGGCTGGGCCCAGTGTCCGTCTAAATGGATACGGAAAATTTCCCCCCAAGTGGATTCGATCCCCGGTCTGTCCAGCCCGTAGCAAGTCTCTATACCGAATGAGCTATCCTGGCCCACTGTTAACACAGTACAACAGATACGTTCTATTTTGTATGCTTCCTGCACTAAGCGCACCAGATAAACGCTTACAGGTGTTCAGCTCCGAAACCGCACAATGACGATCGGACGAATTAATTTCCATCTGTAACATTCCACAAACTACTTTACACGAAATCAAAATCAGGGTCTATCGAATGTTTAAAATTTTATAGAAGAAAATCTGCGAAAATGACAAAATATACACACGTAATTTACAGCCAGAAAACTGTACGTCTACTTGAGTTGTTGTTAACGAAATTGTAAATAATTTTTATGTATTACACAGAGTACATATGTATTGTTACTGCCGGGGGTAACTTCCATAGAAACAGCAAATCGCAGCCTAACTGTATAGGCAAACCGACAGCTCTAGGCGATACTATAAACGACAAGTGTTTATCACAGTGTATTGCAACTTCCAATTGATCGGTTCAGTTCAAGAGAAACCCGCCTGTCTGTCGCTCACAGTATAGAAGGTATCCCTTTGTATTTCCACGTCGTTAGACACTAAAGCAGAGAGCAATAACAAACGGACAGACAACAGAAATATAAAGACAAATAAATTCGTAATTATTCACAGCACATTTTACAAAGTAAAGATGATAAAAAAAATTAATATATTTTTTTTCATACATTTTTGACATTATTTATTTCATACATTTTGATTGAATTAAATTTCTTTTAATTCATGACAGCAATAAATGCAACTTTGGTATCCACAAATACAGTCTCATATCGCTTCTACATGTTTCGGCGTCATTTATGTCATCCTCAGGGAAGTCTACACCAAGATTCAACACTTGCTAAAATACAAGAGACTGGAAAGTAACTCATACAGTAAAATATTATGAATTAGTTCTTTAATTTTCTGGGTCCGTATTTTAATCAGTTTTAAATCCTGGTGTACAGCTCACTGAGAATGGCCTAAATTACACCGAAACAGGTAGGAGCAATAGAATATTGTATTTTTATATACAAAAGTTCCAATTGTTAACGGCATGAATGAACAATTTAATCCATACGGTTTTTTGCTTTGTACAGTACCGTAGTATCCACACTTCTGACTTTCTCTATCTGGAGTGCATTTGTGTCTACAGTAAATGAACAGAAAATAGTCTAAAGCCCTTTGGCTACAATATTTACGAACTGCAGTAGCATTAACCTTCTAGAGACGAAACGTAATCTGTTTTATGTAAGGACTCAGTCCGTACCGCGCTGTAAACACTCTCCACTTCGGTTATAAAAACCAATCTCTTAATGTTTTATAAGGCAAAAGTTGCTGTTTGTTCTGAGATCCGTACAAAACACATAAACGCAATGTGGGCACCACGTAGAATTTTTTAATGTTAAACCTGTTGGTACGTAAAGTTACCGCTAGGCTTTAAAAGGTTAATACGGTATAAATTTTCTCACAGGGTGTATTTAAGTATTTTGTGTGATTCTTAGAACACTCTGAGATTACTTATTGTAATAGCATTAGAAGGTTAGTCTTTGTAATCGGCATGAATAGCGTTCTCTGTCATTATATATGTACCTATATATATATACCTATATATATATAAGAGTTCGACGAAAGCAGTCTTCAAGTCTTCAAGGAAATGATAAAGCAGCTCCCAAATCCCAAATTGCTACAGCGTGTTCCTCAGACAGCGCTTGCAATTTTAATGCATCAAGGTTCCTTCTCTTACCCAACACACACAAAGAAAGTTTCGCAGTCCTTCCCTCTTCTACCTGTTCACAGTAGGTGTCGAGGTTGTTTATTTTCACTTGATCACACTCAGACACTCACCACAGTCGGTAGGACTCCTCTGGACGAGGGATCGGCCCGTCGCAGAGACCTCTACCTGACAACACAAACACTGTACAAGAGAAAAAAATCCATGCCCCCGGTGGGATTCGAACCCACGATCCCAGCAAGCGCTCGGCCGCAGACCTACGCCTTAGACCGCGCGGCCACTGGGATCGGTCACAAAGTATCTATCCAAAATGTAGACGTTTAACATTAAGGACAAGTCATAAGTTCTTTGCGCTTTTAAAAAACCTCTAATCCTCACCTTTCCAAAACGTTCATTTCCATATTACTTGTTTCAGAAGGACGAACGGGCAAAGCTTGGGAACTTTCTAACAAATTGATTCAACACCCTCGTCTCCCGCTAGAAGAAAGTTTCTCTCGCTTCCCTTATGACTTTTTCTTTTATCTACTTCTGTACTATATTTTACCCCTATACGTTTCACACTGTCTGCAATCAGTCCTGATTTTACTAACGAATTTAAAATGCGAAAGAATGCATTCACAGCCAATCTGCACGAAATTTCAAGCTTGTATTAAGCTTTCCTTCCGTGATTTAGATTAGGGTGCTGTAAAGTTTTCGGGATAAATAGCAATGACTGCATGATAAACTGGAAGGAATTTGGAATGACGCGGCCGTGGCCTATTCGACAAATGAAAGGTAATTTGCTGGAGAAACTGAGGGGCTAGCAGCAAAACCACCAGTGAGGGCAGCCTCTGTACCGCTGGAGAGTTGAAGCGCGCATTCACAGATTGCAAGTCTAGATCGCTGTGCCTCGACCAACCTACTCTGTGCCGCCTGCAATTTTGTTAGGTTTGCAATAATGAATTTCTCTCCTTCCCAGTCTGACCTTTTTGTACCTACCCTACTCACTGTAGGTGTAGGGAATTATTGTTACACTTGATGACAGTCACACACTTGGTAGGACTCCCCTGGAAGAGGGATCGGCCCGTCGTAGAGTCCTGTACCTACCAACACACAACAAACACGGGCGGGATTCGAACCCACAATCCCCCCAAACGAGCGGCCGCACACTCACGTCTTAAAACGACGGCACCACTGGGTTTGGCTTAATAAATTTCTATCTGCAATAAATAAATAAATAAATAAATAAATAAATATACATAGGTAGATAGGTGAATAAATAAATGAATAAATATAGACAGACAGACAGACAGACAGACTGACAGATAGATAGATAGATAGATAGATAGATAGATAGATAGATAGATAGAAAGATGGATGGATGGATGGATGGGTGGATGGATGGATGGATGGGTGGATGGATGGATGGATAGATAGATAGATAGATAGATAGATGGATGGATAGATGGATAAGTAGGTAGGTAGGTAGGTAGGTAGGTAGGTAGGTAGGTAGGTAGGTAGGTAGGTAGATAGATAGATAGATAGATAGGTAGATAGATAGATAGGTAGGTAGGTAGGTAGGTAGGTAGGTAGGTAGGTAGGTAGGTAGGTAGGTAGATAGATAGATAGATAGATAGGTAGATAGATAGATAGATAGGTAGGTAGGTAGGTAGGTAGGTAGGTAGGTAGGTAGGTAGGTAGGTAGGTAGGTAGGTAGGTAGGTAGGTAGGTAGGTAGGTAGATAGATAGATAGATAGATAGATAGATAGATAGATAGGTAGGTAGATAGATAGATAGATAGATAGATAGATAGATAGATAGATAGATAGATAGGTAGGTAGATAGATAGATAGATAGATAGATAGATAGATAGATACGTAAATAACGTCATTATCGAGTCGGTTTTATACTACGCTGTATATAATGTACATTACATATATATTTACACACACACACACATATATATGTATGTTTGTATGTACGGTACACACCCTTGTTTACAGAAGCAGAAACCCTGCACGTAACGCGCAGTGTAATGGAACTGTAATTTGGGGATGAAGCCGCAGTTTTTATCTGGCGTTCCTTCGCACTCTACGTCACGTGACATCCTTTCGTGACGTAACGACGGTGTCGCCAAGAGAAGGTTTAACAGACAAACCGTTCACGTCTCACACAGACATCCCTCCTCTCGTCTCGTTGTGGGTTTATAGCCCCACGAGCTTTAAGCAGACAGTGTAAAGCCCCTAGAAGCTTCTACCACTTTGTTTCTTTTCTTCTCCCGCCGCCCCCCCCCCCCCGTCACATGAATTGAAGCCCTTGTACTCTAAGGCAAGTCTTAGCCACGGATGTCATATTTCAAGAGGTGACGATCTGGCAATATAATTTTATCTCATTCTTTTTCTTTTCATTAGCATCATGCGAATTTTATTCTTTCGTCTTCTTTTGTCTGTGTCTCATTCTAAGCCATACGTACAGTCAGGCTGTGCTGTCACAATCCATCGTGTCAGCACTCTGTCAGTTCTGCGCTTTGATATCTCATTGCCTGACACCGATGTGTCGTCCAGGGTGTTTTTTTCAAGTTATGTGTCTCACGCGACGATCTTTCCCGCTGCTTTGTTTCCTGTAATCGCTGCAAACTGACTGTTGTGCACTCAGAACTACGAAGATAAAGTAATATGATAGCTGCGCTATATTCTTTCGCCCTAATTGGGGTTTCATACGTCATATGCAGGAGAAGTCAAGAGACTTTCAAATTGCGGCGTTAATGGACTGTATCAACGCGGGCACTGCGCTACAAACCGGCAGGTCGCGGGTTCGATTCCCGATGTCGTCAGTGGATTTTTTTCATTGGCATAATCCTGTCGGTCGCACTATGGCCCTGGGGTAGACTCAGCTTCTAACAGAAGCTGGTACTCTGGTACTCCTGGAATATTTCTTGGGGGGTAAAGGCGGCCGGTGCGTAGGGCTGACAACTTTACCACCTTCATGTGTCGATTGTCTAGAAATCTGGGAGCCTCAGCCTCCTGGAACCCTCTGGGCCTGTCCAGGCCTGTAATGGGACTGCTTTACCTCTTCTTTACCTTTATGAATGCGGACTGGTACATAAGAAAAAAATAATATCCAATTTGCTCCGCTGTGTATTATTCACTTCGTTCTAAGAGCGCGCTTCTGCAGAATGCGTATTGTGCCTGTACTTACGTGACCTTCTCAAAGTCTCGTCTTCAATTCTCACAAACGAAGTGCATGCTTCTGAACTTGTGTATGGCAGGCGCCGGGCTGATCACTCGTCCAGAGGAGTCCTACCGAGTGTGATGTATCTGAGTGTGATCGTGAAGCCCCGAGAAGGGGGAGAGCCATGAACAGAAAACTGGTCGAAAAGTGCCACGTAAAAAACTCCGACATAAAAATTAAATATCTATTAATATCTAAACAAATGTGCCATGGCTCAGGCGGTTAGCTGCCGGCCTCCCATCGGGGAGGCCCGGTTTCGATCCCGGGTCAGTCCATGTGGGATTTGTGGTGAACAAAGTGACACTGGGACAGGTTCCCCGCGAGTTCTTCGGTTTTCCCCTGTCAATTTCATTCCACCGGTGCTCCATTGCTAGGAAACGGACAAAAAACAAATATTTCGTCAACATTTGGAAGAATTTTGTGTCGTGGAATAGGCCTACATTGAGTCACTAGTGTAACTTCCTATATAAATCGGTTCTCGGCTTTAAAGTGACCCGATTACCTAAAGCCGCCCGTTTAACAGAAACGGTTAGGTTGCTATTAATGCGACAAAACTGAACGGAAGCGCTAGGCGACAGGTGGTATCTGTCTGACGGCTCCAAGGCTAGCATTGCCAGTGCCTTCCCTCTTCCTGTGTCCAGGACTGCCTCTCAGGCAGTGCTCTAATCGCATGGCGAAACGAGTTGCGTGGGTATTATTTGAAATTAAAGGACAGGTAACCAGTGAGTGCAGAAAATTACATAGCTAAGAGCATCGATTAAGGGACTTTTTTGGGCAGCCAGTAAATTTCGGGCAGTTGATTGAGAAAGAGAGAATAAAATTCGCGACCACTAAGGGGTGGGGGGGATGCTGCACCCGTACTTCTGCCGAAGATTTTTAGAAAGGGGTGAATTTTTGTATAAATAATTTATTGAAGGGTCGAAAGACTGTTTGGTCGAGGACAACTCTGTATTATAAACAGCTGTCCTGTCTTTCATATGGTTGCCCGTATGGTCCAGACGAATACTGAATCAGTCGACTATAAAATGAGTAATTTTTTGAAAAATTGTTACATTTGTATTCAGTCATGCGGTTTGTTACTCAGCCTGACAGTCGCTGGGTTATTGCTTTTTCATCAAGCGACTGACTAACTAACAAACTAACTGAATAATTAACTAAATAACTAATTAACGCATGTAACAGACTCTTATTTGATACATTAAAAGTTCCTCAGATAGAACATAAATTTAACTCATTCAATGAAACCCACAGCTACGTAACTTAATACGTTAACCACGTCTCTGGTTTCTATCAGGAAGCAAATAAACTAACTCCATTCCCTGCCATCCTACACTTCAAACAATTAACCTTTTAAAGCCTAGCGGTGACTTTACGTACGACCGGTTTTAACATTAAAAAATTCTACGTGGTGCCCACATTGCGTTTATGTGTTTTGTACGGATCTCAGAAAAAACAGCAACTTTTGCCTTATAAAACATTAAGAAATTGGTTTTTATAATCGAAGTGGAGAGTGTTTACAGCGCGGTACGCACTGAGTCCTTATATAAGAGAGATTTGTTTCGTCTTAAACTTTTAAAGCCTAGCGGTAACTTTACGTACCACCACGTTTAATATTAAAAAATTCTACGTGGTGCCCACATTGCGTTTATGTGTTTTGTACGGATCTCAGAACAAACAGCAACTTTTGCCTTATAAAACATTAAGAGATTGGTTTTTATAACCGAAGTGGAGAGTGTTTACAGCGCGGTACGCACTGAGTCCTTATATAAAACAGATACGCTTCGTCTTTAAAGGGTTAATTTATTTTATTTATTTCTTAGATTATTAACCTTTACTTTCTTAATTGCACATAAAATCAGGAAAACTGAGTTTATACAAGGAAATAATCAAGTAATATTTCTAGGCGTTGTGTAAATTTTTTTTCAAAAGCATTCAAGGCACGAACAATATGTCAATCGGCCTTTGTGACGAAACATTACACCTTGATATCCCGAAACGTCGTATGAATTCTGTTTGCTTAACCATAAGCAAACGTGTACCTTTACATTAAGCAAGTTTTAAATGACTCTTGTAGGATGGTTAACATTAGTGGTGTTGTTGAAGCTAGGCATCTTCTTACAAGATATTGCTGAGAGCCCGTACAGTCTGCAAATTACACCCTCCTCACATCACCCCTCCCCGCCCCGCCCCGCCCCGCTCCGCCACGCAGCCACGTCTTGTGATATTGTCTCGTCCTGATCCGCTAATACATCGACCGACCCCAGCTTTGGGCTTATCTTCATTATTAATAAGATTACCACCCCAGCCTGCTGACAGGCCTCACCGCACCGGGGTACTTTACTACCCATGATTCCCTGCGGCAAGTATTTTACAGCCCATAAAATACGAGAATATTGTAATAATAAGTGAATTACTGGAAGATGTGTGTGTGTGTGTGTGTGTGTGTGTGTGTGTGTGTGTGTATGCATCAGACTGCTAATGCGTCACCAATTTGATGGTAAGGCTACCATCATATCACCAACGGGAGCTGTGACTCAGTAACTAATAACATAAGCATCGTACATAAGCATTGTGTTAAGAATGTCTTAAATTAATATTATAATAATAATGTAATTAAGTAACAGTGTAATAATATTGTAATATTGTAATAATATTGTAATTAATTAACATTATAATAATATTGTAATAATATTGTAACATTGTAATAATACTGTAATTAATTAGGTAACGTAATAATGTTGTAATAATATTGTAATTAAATAACATTGTAACAATATTGTAATATTGTAATAATATTGTAATTAATTAACATTGTACTAATATGGTAATACTATTGTAACATTGTAATAATACTGCAATTAATTAAGTAACATTGTAATAATATTGTAATTAATTAAGTAATATTGTAATAATATTGTAATGATATTGTAATTAAATAAGCAACATTGTAATAATATTTTAATTAAGTAACATTGTAATAATACTGTAATTAATTACGTGGCATTTTAATAATATTGTAATTAATTAAGCAATATTGTAATAATATCGTAATTAATTAAGCAATATTGTAAGAATATTGTAATAATATTTTAACAGTGTAATAATATTGTAATTAATTAAGTAATATTGTAATAATATCGTAATTAATTAAGTAATATTGTAATTAATCAATATTGTAATAATAGATTTGTAATTGTAATATTGTAATAATAATAATAATAATAATAATAATAATGAGATGGCTATTGAAAAACTAAAAAGTCACAAATCACCAGGTATTGATCAGATTCCAGCAGAATCGATTAAAGCAGGGGGTAGGATTATTCGGTCTGAAATCCATAAACTTGTTATTTCTATTTTGGAATAAGGAGGAATTGCCTGAGGAATGGAAGGAGTCGGTCATTGTGCCTATTTATAAGAAGGGTGATAAGACAGATTGCAGTAACTATCGAGGCATATCACTTTTGTCGACTACGTACAAAATTCTATCCAACATCCTTTTGTCAAGGTTAACTCTATATGCAGAGGAAATTATTGGGGATCATCAGTGTGGATTTCGACGTAA
>BLKM01000024.1:46071-61553 GCA_013340265.1 Coptotermes formosanus
CCACCAAAGTCCTGTATGCACCTCTCTTTTCCCCCATACGTGCTACATGCCCCGCCCATCTCATTCTTCTCGATTTGATTACCCGAATAATATTTGGTGATGAGTACAGGTCATTAAGTTCCTCGTTATGTAGTCTTCTCCACTCCCGTGTCACCTCGTGAACCTCCGCTTAACCCAGTAAAAATTAGAAGTCACTCACTTGCCAATTTTCGTGGTATTTTGCGCGGTATAAAACATCTGTCAATTGTATAATATAGCGCTGCATGGGTTTAATAAATTTTTGGCAGATTGAAATGCATATGGCTAGACCGATACAGCCGCAGCCACAGGAAATGAAGCTGGGGCCGGTACTCCATTATTGCCAGATCTATACCACCAACACTGCATTCCGCAACTGAGGCAGCATGGAAATCTAATGAACATAATTTGCCTACGCACCGAAAAAACATATGTAACTTACATTTATCCCTGTTATTTCTTTGTAATTTTTAGGCACGGAAGCAAAATTGCGAAAAACCACTATTACGTTGGCCACGTCCCTCTCTCTAATATTAAACTTCAGGTGAATAATGACAGTAATATACTAACACTTGGGAGGATAATAATAAAATGGATCTTCAGTAAGTGGGACTGGAGGCATGGACTGGATTGAGCTGGCTCAGGATATGGACAGGTGGCGGGCTGTTGTAAATGCGGTAATGAACCTCCGGGTTCCATAAAATGCGGGGAATTTCTTGACTAGCTGAGAAAATATTAGCTTCTCGAGAAGGCCTTTGCTCCATGGAGTTAGTTAGTTAGTTAGTTATTAAGTTAGTTAGTCATTCAGTTAGTTAGTTAGTTAGTTAGTTAGTTAGTTAGTTAGTTAGTTAGTTATGTCCCTCTCTCTCCGTCCCTGCGTCCGTCCTTCTATATGTCCGCATGGAACAACTCGTCTACCACTGGAAGAGTTTTCGTTAAATTTAATATTTGCCTATTTTTTCGAAAATCTGTCAAATTAAAGGTTCATTAAAATCTGAAAGAATAACTGGTATTTCACATGACGATCTATATACATTTATCTATATAAATTTCTACTTGAATTTTTCTTAACCGTTTAAAGCCTAGCGGTAACTTTACGTACCACCAGGTTTAACATTAAAAAATTCTACGTGGTGCCCACATTGCATTTACGGATCTCAGAACAAACAGCAACTTTTGCCTTATAAAACATTAAGAGACTGGTTTTTATAACCGAAGTGGAGAGTGTTTACAGCGCGGTACGTACTGAGTCCTTATATAAAACAGATAAGTTTCGTCTTTAAAGGGTTAAAATGAAACATATTTCAAATTTGTACAGAACATCAAAACAAACATTTTACGTTCAATGTTCTTCTTCGAGAATAGTCCTTCGTACGAGATAATGTGGAATACAGAATACAGAATACAATATACTGCTGCACAGAAAAATATGTCATTTAAAACTTTAAAGACGAAGCGTATCTGTTTTATATAAGGACTCAGTGCATACCGCGCTGTAAACACTCTCCACTTCTGTCATAAAAACCAGTCTCTTAATGTTTTATAAGGCAAAAGTTGCTGTTTGTTCTGAGATCCGTACAAAACACATAAACGCAATGTGGGCACCACGTAGAATTTTTTAATGTTAAACCTGGTGGTACGTAAAGTTACCGCTAGGCTTTAAAAGGTTAAAGACGAAGCGTATCTGTTTTATGTAAGGACTCAGTGCGTACCGCGCTGTAAACACTCTCCACTTCGGTTATAAAAACCGGTCTCTTAATGTTTTATAAGGCAAAAGCTGCTGTTTGTTCTGAGATCTGTACAAAACACATAAACACAATGTGGGCACCACGTAGAATTTTTTAATGTTAAACCTGATGGCACGTAAAGTAACTGCTAGGCTTTAAAACGTTAATGCCCGGTGACTAAGGCAAGAATACAGCCCAGACGCACACTCGTAATATTTAATACCGATTACGTCATACGTCATAGGCACATAGGCACATAGTGTGACAAACCGAATTCAGGCGCCCTCGCATAGTCGCGAAAAGCATCTATTAGCGTCATGTCCGTCCGTCCACAAATGTAACTGATGGTAGTTACGAATAGGAGCACAATATAACAGTGATAAGGAACAGTGGGAAATGTTTCGAGGCGTTATTTCAGTGTTTATTTTTATCCCTAAATGGCAATACGTCTTGCTTCATATTTTTATGTACTAAGTCTAACATACCACCACATTTTTTTGGGTTGTCCAAACTGTACATTTTTACATCAAAGTATTCAATTTATTGTACCAACCAAACGCACATTGTTAGTTACGTATGAGTGTTAAACACGTAGCTGCGACATGTTTCGGTACAAGTGTGCCACCTTCAGGCAGCGCAATGTGCCAATTTAAAACCAACTGCCAGTGACACGCTGCTATTTACACGGCCCCACAGACTGCAATAGGTTCCGCTGTTGATGCAATTTGTGTATAAAAGGTACAAATGTACTGGTTTTAAAATCTTGTGGTCAAAATTTGATTAAAATGTTTCTTATATAAGAGACACGATTTATACAAGATAAAATTACTGTTGCGGCTGGCAGCAGAAACTTCCGGTTTGTGGCGTTACGTGTTCAGGTCTGCAGTGCGTGTCTCAGTCCGAGGCGGATCGGGTCCCTGTGTTTATGTTGTTAATCTGTAAACAGTATTTGTAAAGGTAAAGGCAGTCCCATTACAGGTCCGGACATGCCCTGAGGGTTCCAGGAGGTGAGGCTCCCAGATTTTTAAACAATCGGCACATGAAGGTGGTAAGGTTGTCAGCCACACGCACCTGCCGCCTTTACCCCCCAGGAAATATTCTTGGTAGTCATTTCTGTTAGAGGCTGAATCGACCCCAGGGCCATAGTGCGACCGGAAGGATTATGTCAATAAAAGAATCCAGTGGCATCATCGGGAATCGAACCCGCGACCTGTCGGTTTGTAGCGCAGTGCCTCAACCAACTGCGCCACCACGTGACCCCGATACCTTATGTAAAGATTCTTATCCAAAGAGGCAAACACAAGGCTAAGGTTGGACGGTCCGGGGATCGAATCCCAGTGGGGTGCGATTTTCCGCAACCCTCCAGACCGGCTCTGCCGCTCACCCTGCGTCCTGTACAGTGGCTAACCGGTCTCGTTCCCAGGGGTAAAGCTGCCGGGGCGTGGCGTTGACCACCCACTCCATTTAGGACCGAGGTTGAAGAAACATTAGAGCTATTCCTCTACTCCCCTTCTGTGCTTATGTGGCAGGTTATAAAGTAAACCGTTTTCGTTTTTACTTTTTATGTTTTTGTCCTGAAATTAAAAAAATAAATTAATTTAAACTGAGAATTAATCACAATTCTTTGTCACCAAATGAATACAAAACTAGGCAATTTGAAAATAATACTGAAGCTATTTAAACATCAGACACGCTGTGTTATTTTGCACACAGAGCGCCGCAGTAATGTCCCCATTTCCTTCTGTCATTCCCATACAGTGCTCACGGCTTTTGGCTGTGTAACCCGTAGCTCCGACGTTAATTTTTGTGTCTGCAAAAAAGGACATAACAGTGACAGAAAATCCTGTTACACTGTTAGAACACAGAAATTGCTTTCTTTTCACCTGTAATCGTATTAACCCTTTAAAGACGAAGCGTATCTGTTTTATATAAGGACTCAGTGCGTACCGCGCTGTAAACACTCTCCACTTCGGTTATAAAAACCAATCTCTTAATGTTTTATAAGGCAAAAGTTGCTGTTTGTTCTGAGATCCGTACAAAACACATAAACGCAATGTGGGCACCACGTAGAATTTGTTAATGTTAAACCTGGTGGTACGTAAAGTTACCGCTAGGCTTTAAAAAGTTAACAATGAAACTTATACTTTATAATGTAAATGTACCGACATAAGGAGTTTTATTCGAATAACAACCAGCGTGGAAATAATTAAAAGAAATGAATTCGTAGGAAGTCCGTCTGTTGCTCGTATCGTCTTTCTTCACGTTACAACCCTGAGTGGCTCGGATTTCTGAGGGAATTTTTTATGACGTTTTGCTTGAAGATATACATGTGGCGTAACGAGACTCAGGTCGCGTTTGTTCCTCGAACCCTTAAAAAGTTTTGAGCAGCCTGGGGCTTAGAATCAGACATGGTTTTGCTTAACTTCTGCCTCAGCTGCAGCGTACGTGTAGTCTCCTACACAGCTCGTTCCTGCTGTGGCTTATCCCCACTGAAGTAACACGACATCCCACCTCATTTCGGGGCCCCTACAACCCACACGGTTTGCGTGCTTAGGTATAGTGCAGCCCAAGAATTCAGTTACTTATCCCAATGTCAGGGCGCCGCGGTTTTGGATCTGGATTGGGCAAATCTGAGAGAAATTCGAAGTAATTATTTAAGGGCCACAAAAAATTAGTAATTTGAATTTAAAATGAGTTTTCTTCGTTGTGATTTTAAATATTATTTTTGTCTTATAAAATTAAACTTATGATGCAGCCAATGGATTCCGTCAGCCCTGAAAGACGTGTTAGTTTATAAAACTTTTCGTGAGGAACACAACTCGGTTTGTAAAAGAATTGCTGCTTCACGCATATTCCTAGTGATTGTAGTGCACAATTGTTTTTAGATAACTAACGGATTAACCAAGCAAGCAAGCAACCAACCAACCAACCAAACAACCAACCAACCAACCAACCAACCAACCAACCAACTAATTAACTAACTAATTAACTCCATGGAGCAGAGGCCTTCTTGAGAAGCTAACAGTTTCTCAGCTAGTCAAGGAATTCCCCGCATTTTATGGAACCCGAAGGTTCATTACCGCATTCACAACAGGCCGCCGCCTGTCCCTATCCTGAGCCAGCTCGATCCAGTCCATGCCCCATTTCACTGCTTGAAGATCCATTTGAAAATTATCCTCCCATCTATGCCTGGGTCTCCCAAATTGTCGCCTTCCCTCAGGTCTCCCCACCAAAATCCTGTATGCACCTCTCCCCTCCCCCGTACGTGCCAGTTGTTTTTAGGTGTGTCCACAAAGCTACGAAAAGCGACTGTTAGTTTCGTCTTGTCTGTGACTCTGTGTCTGTCCGTCCATCTGTCCTGTGTCCGCATGCAATAACTCTGCACAACTGGACTGTTTTTCATTAAATTTGATATCCGAACATCTTTCGAAAATCTGTCGAGAAAGTTTAAGTGTAATTAAAGTCTGCCAAAAACAACGGGTACTTTACATGAAGCTGTATTTACATTTATGATAATGTCTCGCTCAGTTCTTAAAATGAGAAATATTTCAGACAAAAGCTCTAGAGGAAGTAACAACATTTTGTTCTCAATAAATATTTTCCCTAAAATCGTGCCGTTTATGAGATAATGCGGAAAAATACGGTACAGCCAGAAAGGACACATACGACAATATAATACGGCGCATGCGCTTTGCGTGCTGGATAACTAAGGCTAAAGACACACACTCAAAATATGTAATACTTATTGTTTTCCCACGACAACAATGGTTACGCGAACGCGCACAAACGTTTCTTTTATACATACATTGACTGCCTTGTTACTTCTTTCTGCAGCCTTCCAAAGCTATAATAATGATGGATACACTTTTCCATTTTGTAATTTTTTTTATTAAAATTTATAGAATTCTGTCAGTTTGTACCAAGTCCTGCTGTGGGGCACACTAAGAAACTGGCATCCCTATAAAAGAGTATGGCCCTGGGAAGTTTTTCATTATTTTTCAAAATTTTAAATGCAAATCGGCTAGTTTACCGGAGTGTGTTAGGGAACACTCTGACAGGATATGTATCGTAACTGTTACGTTTCGTTTCACGCAGTCATAAGTGATCTGGCCATACGCTGTGACTGTAGCGTGCGCAAAGCATGTTTGCCGAGGACGTCCAGTGCTGGGGGTGCCTTATTATGACTGTGTGGGAGAGCGAACCAGGAACATGTATCCCTGAGGGCGGACATGTCCCCACCGTGCATTACCTTCCTGTTACGGATCATCACACATGCCCTTAGGATCTATTCTATTGTACGGTCTCGTGTACCGTAAGGACGGAATGCCATCCAAAGAGACCGGCCATTGGATTGTGATGTTACATGCAATGCGTTATTGTAACCAAAACTGTTTGTCAGACTTTTGTGCGTGGGTCACGCTGTAACTTCCAAAAAACTACTAGGTGAAAAATTTTTCATCAGGACGGACAGCTGCCACTGTGTTCTAAGTTTTTGTTCACCGCTTTACGTGCAAATAATCGACCAATTTCCATTTGTTATGGAAAAAGGACCTACTTATCACCAAATATTATTCGGGTAATCAAATCGAGAAGAATGAGATAGGCAGGGTATGTGGCACGTATGGGGGAAAAGAGGTGCACACAGGCTTTTGGTGGGGCGACCTGAGGGAAGGCGACTACTTGGGAGACCCAGGCGTAGATAGGAGGATAATATTAATATGGATATTTAAGAAGTGCGATGGGGCATGAACTGGATTGAGCTGGCTCAGGATAGGGACAGGTGGCGGGCTGTTGTGAATGCGGTAATGAACCTCCGGGTTCCATAAAATGCGGGAAATTTCTTGACTAGCTGTGAAACTGTTAGCTTCCCAAGAAGGCCTCTGCTCCATGGAGTTCGTTGGTTGGTTGGTTGGTTGGTTGGTTGGTTGGTTGGTATGACATTATTTTGCTTGACCGTCTCAAACTGTAGTTGTTTTGACGTTCTAGAAAACAAACCTATCGAGCAGCAGTTGATAAAATTGTTTCATGTTGGGGTGCCTTAGCACAGCTAGTGTCTCTAGGACATTCGGTGCTATTATCCTACGCTTAGTAGCCGATATCAGTGGCCGCGCTGTCTAAGGCTTGGGCTTTCGGCCGTTCGCTTGCTGGGATTGCGGGTTCGAATCCCCCCGGGGGCATGTCTGTCTGTTGTGAGTGTTGTGTGTTGTCAGGTAGAATTCCCTGTGCCGCAAGGAGTGCCCGTTGAATCTGAGCCCTTACCTTTTTGGCGAACTAGACACATTCATTCAAAATAGCCACATATTCTAGAGGGTGTCCTGTCTTTTGCACGCCAAAAATTAGGTTCGTAACGCTACTTCAGCTTAGTACATGGAAAATACAAATGTTTGTATTTCTTCAATTTTTTTTGTAGTAAAGTTACAAATCTTGAGACTGGCCGAGCCCTCAAAACCAAACACTGATTTTTCAAAACCCCGTAAAAGACGCTTTGAACCACATCAGCTTGTAACGGTGTGCAAGGAGACAACATTAAGGATTATGTCCAAGGTAACTGCTTATAAAATCTGTACCCCTTATCTCTGTATTGTGAAGAGGGCGTGAGAGGAACTTGTTCTCGCCACAGTAACGCCTACCTCAGGGCGTAATCCTCCGTTATTTCCTGCTTGGATTTTCATGAAACTTATTTCCCATCTCCGTGTCGTTGTTAGATGGCTTCTATTGTACAGAATTTCTTGGAGAGTAAAGGCGAAATTGTAATTCTGTCTTCTTTTTGCTACCTGTGCGGCTTAACTACAGTAAAAGAGACAGACATTTTTCTTGGTCTTCGCTTCAGAAGCTTTGATCTGTAATTCGCGTTATGTGCCTGCTGCTGGTTTCAAAGTAAAAGTCAGGTGTGGGCTGCAAATGGGTACAGCACGAAAATTAAGTACTGGAAATGGAAAACTTTTCTTATGTTTGTTAATTTTCTTAATGGCATCTCTTCATTTTTGAAAGCACTCTCTTTCTCCACCAGAAAAGGAATGTACAGTCCTTTTTTTACAAAACATAATAAATTCTCGCAGGTGAAGCAAGATTCACTCTAATTAACCCTTTGACGGCTATTCATGAAAAAGAACACGGACTGAATTCATAGGATGATGTAAATAGCAATTAATGCTCTTAATCTGCACACTTAATTAAAACCTACATAGAACCAAAGAGAAAGAGAGTTCTGTGAAAATTTACCTTTAAGTTACTTAATTGTACGGGCGTCTAGGGGAGAATATTCTAAATGAATTAACAGTTAATCTTCAGCGAAATCGATTTTAGATTGTAGCATCTGCGTCTGGTGACTTATAGGGATGTACAGGACCTTATTTAAAAAATGTGTCCGCATGTGACAAGAATTTAGCTCTGAGTACACAACAGTGGCAGATGAAGTATTTAAAAATGATACGGAAACTGTATTACTAGAAATAACCAAATTTTGACCACAACATATGTATTAAGTGTAGCACTTTGTATAATTCACCTTTTTTTCTTTCTTTCTTAGCCCTTCCCCCTTCTACCTACCTGTTCATAGCAGGTGTCGAGGTTGTTTGTTTTCGCTTGATCACACTCAGACACACACCACAGTCGGTAGGACTCCTCTGGACGAGGGATCAGCCCGTCGCAGAGACCTCTACCTGGCAACACAAGCACTGTACAAGTGACAAAAAAATCCATGCCAACCGGTGGGATTCGAACCCACGATCCCAGCAAGCGCTCGGCCGTAGACCTAAGCATTAGATCGGGCGGCCACTGGGTCGGCATCATTTACGTTTCTCCGTGGATAAATACTCGTGTATTGTTACAAAATTTAGCCCGTTATATTGTGTTCTGTTTGTTTGTCAGACGGTCCGCGGGTAATAGCTGCGACGTCCCTGGGTGAGATTGGTGGATCCCAGATCTGGCTTGAACTTGGCGGCGAAATGAAGAATCACTCTTTCTGAAGAAAAGGTAACTCTGGTTATCCAACATTCACAGCCCCTTTACTGTATGATGTGTCTGACCTAATTTGTAAAGTGCAAAAAGTTATTTAAGATCCAAGTATTCGCACTTAGAATGCTGTGTCTAGCGGTAAATAGCTACTGGCGTTTCAGAAGAGCACTCTGACTCAATTTTCAGTATCCAAGTACCCTTTCTGGACAGTTCCCAAGGAGTCTTCATGTATTACTTGGACTCTGAAGAAGGAGACAGCAAACTGCTACGAAATATCCGTCAGTATTTACCAGTAGACACCGATCCGAGTGGCCGCGCTGTCTAAGGCGTAGGTCTGCGGCCGAGCGCTTGCGGGGATCGTGGGTTCGAATCCCACCGGGGGCATGGATTTTTTTATCTTGTACAGTGTTTGTGTTGTCAGGTAGAGGTCTCTGTGACGGGCCGATCGCTCGTCCAGAGGAGTCCTACCAACTGTGGTGTGTGTCTGAGTGTGATCGAGTGAAAATAAAAACCCTCTACACATGCAGTGAACAGGTAGGTAGAAGAGGGAAGGACTGCGGAACGATTTACCAATAGACAACGCCTCATATCTTATTGGCCTTCACAAACACAGACCCGTGAATCTCCAATCCCGCAAGTATAACTTACTTTACCACTGCCCACTCGTGTAGAATATCTTAGTTGAAAGAGGACAGGAGTGTAATGGCACTTTATATACCGACACTAAAACCGTAGCCTAGACCCAGACATTACACATTAATTAGTAAATGTGTATAACTGAGTTGTTAAATGTACCAGCATGACGTCATCGCTTTTCAGTTTTTGGTCGTATACTATAATGAGTTGCATTCTTATATTAAATGTTGGCCTCATTGTCACCCTGTTATTCCTTCGAGAAACTCAGCCAAAAATGACTGGAAATTTGTCTTGGCACACTGTGTTAATATTGCACACTCTGCGAACTTTTATAATGTTTCAGTATATGATCAGCTGACGGGTGTCGGTAACTGCCCTAGACAGTAACATAAGGTGCGTTTTAATGTATTTGGGAATAATTTAATACCGTCATTATTTTTATTCTTGTTTCTTATGAATCTATTATCTATTTCTCTGTCACATTGGCCTTGTTTTCTTTCCTTCTTATTTATGTCTATCTTTTCCATTCCCAACCCTCAAAATTCATTCTTCTTTCCGTGCTTCCATTGTTCTTTTGTTAGTCTGTCCGCGTTATAGCGTATATTATCGTTTGCCTTTCAGAAATCTAAAAAATAAACCGATAAAATCAATATTTCTTGTCTTTTGTTAATTGTATGAAACATGATTGTCACTCTGACATGACAGTGTAACTTAATACATTTATCTGAGAAAAACGAAGAATTCATAAATTAGTTATTTCAACTTTCGCATAATTGGTATTAAAGAGACTTTACATGAGTTTTAAAACAAATTTTTGAGTGAAGATTAGTGACATTGAAAACTCTGTCAAAAATATTTAAAAAAAAATTAAAATTGAAACTGGTTGAAGAGAATGGTATCAGTTTTAACATAAATATGTATTCTTCTGTCAAAAAGCAAGGTACTGGAAAAAGGATGTAACAAAACAAACAAAAATGTCAAGTGACTCAATTTCCCCTTGTAGAATGCGGCTTAATTTATGTAATAAACGTGTAAACACCACGCACCTTCACTAGTCTTACGCAGCTCTACGTGTCGGTGCGTAGGCACAAGTAAATCTGCAGTTTTCTCATACTAGAGTGTGAACTGGAGTAGAAAATATGTTTAATTGAAAGACATTTTAAATTACTTAGGTGTGTTAAAATCTTTCTACAACGTATCCAAAAAGGGACACGGGCGTCTTCTGTTATTAACAGCTCTAATATGGAACGACTTTCACTTCTGGGTTGTCAGAGATTCAATTTTCACGGAACAGTGCATGTTGAAGGGCACTTCAACTGCAGAGTCCTCTCTTAACTTCCATCGAGTGGCCAGCACGTTCTCAAGTGCAGATGTAAGGATTTAAGAAACTAAACATGTTTGGGATTTGGGTGCATTTAAACCTTTGCAGCCAATTTGGAGGACGTCAGACGTAAATCGTGGCTATTTGAACGAGTTTCACACATTGTCCGTTATGAATATGAATTTTTGACATTTCATTACTAACTAACTAACTAACTAACTAACTAACTAACTAACTAAATCCATGGAGCAGAGGCCTTCTTGAGAAGCTAACAGTTTCTCAGCTAGTCAAGAAATTCCCCGCATTTTATGGAACCCGAAGGTTCATTACCGTATTCACAAGAGCCCGCCACCTGTCCCTATCCTGAGCCAGCTCAATCCAGTTCATGTCCTCCCATCCCACTTCCCGAATATCCATCTTAATCTTATCCTCCCATCTACGCCTGGGCCTCCCAAGTGGTCGCCTTCCCTCGGGTCTCCCCACCAAAATCCGGTATGCACCTTTCTCCTCCCCCATACGTGCCACATGCCCCGCCCATCTCAGTCTTCTCGATTTGATTACCCGAATAATATTTGGTGATGAGTACAGGTCATTAAGTTCCTCGTTATGTAGTCTTCTCCACTCCCCTGTCGCCTCGTCCCTCTTAGGCCCAAATATCCTCCTCAGCACCGTATTCTCGAACACCCTCAGTCTTTGTTCCTCCCTCAGTGTGAGAGACCAAGTTTCAAACCCATACAAAGCAATAGGTAAAACTACACTTCTATATACCCTAATCTTTGTGTTTTTGGAGAAATTTAATTACTGCCGCAAGAAAACTTAAGAACAGGGTAAATTGAGAATTTTGGTTTTTATGCAATTCATACCGCGCATGTTCTTGTAATTAATGCATTAACCACGTTATGTACTCAATAAAATATATCCAAAGTTAAGTATAAAACATTACATGTTTCGGCACCCGGGTGCCAACATCAGGGATTTATCCGCACCAAGGAATAGAAGGCCGTGTATTGCTTGTTTCGGATAAATCCCTGATTACGGCACCCGGGTGCCGAAACGTGTAGATGTTTTGTACTTACTTTTGAGTGTACTTTATTGTGTAAGTAGAATTATATTAATTATGGAGAATATTAGGTTACGGGAAAATACAAAAATATATGCACGTGCTCTGCTGATAAAAATTCACATAATATTTAAGTGAAGAAGGACAATGTACGCGCTAACATACGTTCTGACTGGGGGAAACAAAATGCATGTAGAACTGTTATTGGGAAAACTCACGGTTGAAAGTTTGAAGTACCTGTCCGTGGATGGAGAAATATTATTAAAACAAGTAACAAAGCATTATTCTGCGATTGAACTTAGGATAGGTTGCAGTGGCGAGTCTGTGTGTATAAAGCGATGTATGTTCAGGCTCAGTTAAATCAACAAACGTACTTGGAAGCTAAAAGAATATCGGTTGCTAAAGAAGAAAATATTTCATCCGTCACAGCGCGTGGCCACATGTACACACATAACCTTCAGCTTATGTGACAATATATTCCATTGAGAACCGCCTACAATTCAAATCTTAAGTACCACAAAAATTCTGAAGTCTCCATTAACCTTTTAAAGCCTAGCGGTAACTTTACATACCACCAGGTTTAACATTAAAAAATTCTACGTGGTGCCCACATTGCGTTTATGTGTTTTGTACGGATCTCAGAACAAACAGCAACTTTGGCCTTATAAAACATTAAGAGATTGGTTTTTATAACCGAAGTGGAGAGTGTTTACACCGCGGTACGCACTGAGTCCTTATATAAAACAGATACGCTTCGTCTTTAACCTTTTAAAGCCTAGCGGTAACTTTACGTACCACCAGGTTTAAAATTAAAATATTCTACGTGGTGCCCACATTGCGTTTATGTGTTTTGTACGGATCTCAGAACAAACNGTTTATGTGTTTTGTACGGATCTCAGAACAAACAGCAACTTTTGCCTTATAAAATATTAAGAGATTGGTTTTTATAACCGAAGTGGAGAGTGTTTACAGCGCGGTACGCACTGAGTCCTTATATAAAACACATACGCTTCGTCTTTATAGGGTTAATAAACGTAAAAATTGTAACTTTTATAAAACAACAACTGAAGAAATATAGTTAAAACACGGAAAATAACGTAGCCACGGTCCCACAGACACTGGAACAATCCTGAATACCTAAGAAGATCCTGCCAGTGTTAAATCGTACATTTATAATTAATTACAATTCTATTATTCTTGACTTACCACAGTATCTGTAAAACCGAGATCTCAATTACTGATAAAAATCTTACCTTTTACATTTTCTTAAAAGAATTTCCTGAGAATGGCTGCATGCAGTCGAAACATGTAGCCTAATTTTATAATAAAAGTCTGTATAAAATTGTGACGGTATTTCCTATATAGAATAAGACTACGTATTATTGAGTCATCACTTTACACTTTATAAAATTTCCAGAATTTATTTATGGTTCTCTAGCCCCTAAAGTGCATAAACATTTTCAGATGTTTTATCGCCAGTGAACCAGAGAATCTGTCAAAATGTAGTGGCAGGAGTAAAATCCCTAATCCTCGAGAACTGTACACGGTACGTTAACACATACAGTGACATTACTGATATACCCGACCTGACGAGATTAGCTAAGAGTGCAAACGATGATTTTGATTGGATTCAGCTGACTCAAAAAAGATTCAATCGGTATATTTTTGTGAACACTGTAGCGAAACTTCTAATGCCATAAAAAGGCAGGTGTTTTTCAACCAATGATGTCGCCTTAGCAAAAAGTACAATGCCTTGCTAAGTTATTGTTTTACGTAATTCTATCCTCACATGTAGCAAGGAAGGGTTAGTAACTGACAGCGTACGAATTTTTTCTGTCTTTCTTACGCCGCCACTGACCATGTAGACCTCAGGCAGTTGGAAGCTGTCTGTCTGGGGCTATTCTATCTAAAGAATAAACATAAAAATTCAAAAATGTAGCACTGATTACAGGAAGGTGGAAATAGCAAGAAAAAATTGAAAGGCTAGCACAAAAAGGAAAGGAGGAATGATGATGAAGGTATGGAAAAATAAAGAACAGATGACGGATGAAGAGAAGAAAAGAAAATATACCCTGATTAATTTAAAAGAGTATTTTGCATTAACCTGGGGGAACAGATACATTGAAAACTGGAGGTGCACATAGGCGCGAACAGTTTTAATAACCACTGTGTTATAACGAATTTTTCATACTGTGATGAGAAATTGTGTTAAACACATCCGAAGCTAAGGCACTTCAGGTGAAATGCGAGGGAGAGCAGAGCATATGCGGATGACAGGTGCTTAACAGCAGAGATTCTACATTAAACTTGCATTTTATTTCCTGGTACAGGTGCATAGAGGTTTATACTGAACCCTGCAGTTTGTAAACTTTCTTCCTAATGGCCACTACCATTCTAAAACTTCGCTGTACTAACCTTATTTTAAAAGACCATGAAGACTCAACACTACTAGTTGTAAGGGCCTTTTGAAAATAGAAAGTGAACTCGCTTACAGATGGCAGTGTGTTTATGTAGCCTACATGTTTAGGCCGCTTGACAGTCAACGCCATCTGTCAGACATTGGCAGAAACTCGTCCTTCTACTGGTGAATAATATAAGATTACAGTTTAAGTCAACCAATTATTAACCGTCGCCTAATAAAATGTTTTCTGCAAGGGTAAAATTTCCGCCACCATCCTACGATATTGTAAAGGTAACACTTAGTTAGGGGTAAGATTTGGCATTATCATATGCACAATAATATGTAAGTTACAGTACTTATCGGACCCTAAGGAGCATTTCCTGTTTTCTGGAAAATGCTGCTTTTAACTTGCCTGGGGCTTTTTGGTCCAAAAGTGTAAAATGGGTGAGGTTATGTTCGGCTGTAAGCCTGAAACTGAGTGTGTTGAACTACGTCAAAGATCAGGGAAACTGGACTGTTTTGAAGCATTTTTCTCAACCAAAATAAAGAAAAGGATATGCGAATGGGCGAAGCAAGAGAAAGAATTAGCTTACAGAAATTACAGAATT
This sequence comes from Coptotermes formosanus, assembly GCA_013340265.1. Classification (NCBI taxonomy): domain Eukaryota; kingdom Metazoa; phylum Arthropoda; class Insecta; order Blattodea; family Rhinotermitidae; genus Coptotermes; species Coptotermes formosanus. The sequence continues at coordinate 60,800 of BLKM01000024.1, forward strand.
TAAGCACGTAGCATAATGGCCACAGCATTAAGAAGCGGCTGGAAGCTAGACAACAAAATATAGAAAAGTGAAGTTTTGTTTTATAGAGACAAAAATAGCTGAAGCAAGAAGATCGGGGGTCATCCACGGCGCCAGTGATTTTTTGAGACACTCTGTAGGGTAGTTTCATAAAATTGCAATTAATGCAAATAAGAAATCATATTTCAGAATCGGTAACATAGGTAATGTGGACATATTTACCGTAATGTTCGACATTCCTTGAAACATAAAGTTGCTAATGCCATCAGAGTTAATACATCTGGCCACGAAAGATCGGCTAAGCTGTTATTTAAGCGCGTTGCATTGTCATGAGTCTGCTTCACTTGCTAACATTCAAAAGGAAACCGATATCGGAGAAGAAAATTCCACGACAGACAGTAAGCCGACTGGAGCGTGACACTGAAAACTTCCCTCTATATGAAGCACAAAACTTTACTTCTATGAACAACTTTACAAATTCAGTAATTTTTGTGGTTTAATTTAATGCACTCTTAATAAATTGCTTATGAACGTTGCTTATGTTATTAGTTACTGAGTCACAGTTACTTTTGGTGATGTGATGGTAGCCTTACCATAAAAGTGGCGACGCATTAACAAGCTGATGCATATACACACACATCTTCCAGTAATTCACTTATTACAATATTACATTATTATTATTATTATTATTAACTAACTCCATGGAGCAGAGGCCTTCTTGAGAAGCTAACAGTTT
>BLKM01000026.1:0-32663 GCA_013340265.1 Coptotermes formosanus
CAGTCAGTTATTTCGTGGAACAGTACAAGTATATTTAGTTATCTCGAAGAATGGTAGAAAAAGGACTATGCAATCCGTGCCTCCCCATCCCAAGTTTTCAAGATCCGTTTTAATATTATCCTCCCATCAATGCGTAGGTTTTTCAACTCGTCTCTTTGCAACAGGTCTCCCCACTAAACCCTTGTATGCCTGTCTTCTGTCCCCCATGCGTGCCACATGACCCGCCCATCCTATTCTTATCGATTTGGTCACCCGAATGACATTTGGTGAGGAGTGCAGACCATAAAGCTGCTCGCTATGCAGTTGCGGTATGTCACCAGTCAACACGATACGCTGCGTGCGCTCCACCAGGAGATCTCTACGTGCGGTCGGCACAGATGTCTGTGTGCATGATCATACTGCTGCAAGCAGCTGCTGTGCCTGGCGCGGCTTTCTGTCGATACTTTTAATACTATTAATATTACGCCACTGTAAATTTACGGTTATGAATTTTATGCATTTTAAACATTTGATGTCTAATATTTTAATGACTCCTGTAATGGCAACGTAATAACTAGACTGGTGTGTTGGTTCTACATTCCTTTGTAAGGTGCGGCCCCCTGATGATGGCACCACTGTGCCGAAACATGTAGGGGTTTTTATAATAACTACGAATGTATTGTATACAGTGCATGGGTTGGTTGGTGCAATAAACGTTTTCAGTTATTGGAAGGTGCCGGGCAGTCGAGTCCGTCGACCGACCGAGTCGCCGTTGTTGTGGGTAGTGCGTAGTTGCCAATTAAAATGCTCTGATACGGATGAATGCAACAGCGATGATGATGATTATTATTATTATGAGTATGATGATTATTACGACACATATAGGACATTATCGTAGCCGGGGTCGATACAGTCTTTGCTGGAAAGATAAAGTTCACTCTAGAACAGGCCATGAGGGCACAGAGAGGGGAGTAGAGACATAACTCTGCTTTTTCTTTACCCTCGGCGCTACATGGGGGTGGGTGGTCAGCACCGCGCTCCAGGCGGTTAACCCGGGAAAGAGACCCGGTATCCATTGTATCGCAGGCTGTGGCACCAGGATCGATTTGGACGTGTGTGGAAAAACTTATCCTCCACCGGGATTGAAACCCCAGACCGTCCAGCCCGTAGCGAGTAGCAATACTGACTGCGATTACCTGACCCCCATTTCTCTGAAAAGTCCGTGCGGAAATAAACGCACGCTCCTTGTGGAATTTTTATCACTTCTTATTTTTCCTTCACGGATTCGTCACGACTAAAGCTTAAAGGCGCTAAGAAATGACAATAATGCAGTCGGATGTGAAAACTTGGAGCTAACTGCACGTTTGTACTGTTGACGGGAAATCAAAAAGCTTTGCAATTTGAGTGAACAGGAGGAAGGACATGTTTTCTGCACGTCAGGAAAACAGACACCTTCGCCATCTATCGACGCAAGGACTGTTTACAGGCGTTGGGCAGTCACTGCTTTCGTTATGCAGCGCTCCGCGTGGATGTCTGAGTACTAACACATGGGCTAGCGGACAGACAGACTATATTAAATGAAGACTGTTTCTTCTCCATTTTGATTTGCCATGCCATACCGCTATATTGCTAAGTAATTGAGCATAACATTTTGTCATGTATAAGAACTGTATGTAATTATAACTCTTTTTTTTAATTGGACATTTTTCGAACCAGCGGATTCGTATTTTAACAGACTATTTCGTATCACATAATAATACACATTAAAAGTACGATTTATTCATACATTCTAATGATTTCAATCAACGTACACGATCCATGTGCTGTAAAATTCCAGTAATCCTCTAAATCCCGAACCCTTGAGAGGTAACCAACTGTTCCGGCACGTGTCTGCTCAGTCACAAGGTCTGAAGTGGTGCACTCTGAGACACGTGCACACACATGACCATTTTTCATTTTCCAACGCTTTAAAGCGACCTGCTCGCAAGTCACGGGTGCGCGGATCACCGTAGTAGGATTTGTCCGATGCAATGATCAGAGCGGATCAGAGTGCAGTGGTTGTGGGAAAGTTGATTGCCGGCGTGTTTATGGAATCAGGCGAACCCGGACCGTCATAACCGATATGATACACTGAAACTGTGGACAGAAATTGCGTGTGAAATGAATACAAGCAGTAAGTCGTATTAATAAGCAATGTAAATGTTGTACCATGTAATGTAAACCGTGTTTATGCCGGTGCCTGCGGCCGTGTTCAGTCATGCGTGGTTAATTTCTGAACACCAACAGTTATTTGAAAAAAAAAAAACAGTGAATTGTGCAAAACTAACGTGCTTTTCATAAGGCAGTTTACGTATGTGTTGAAGCTTTAGATTTGCTCTTTGTCAAAAGGCTGTGTACGTTGTGTCAAGGGACACCTGCAGTGGAGTTCTCTTTTTTCCCTTCTCATGTTTATCGCTGCCTGTGCTTATCTTGCTGTGTGGGCAGTATGTAGCACTGTGCTGTGTTGCTGTTCTTAGAATCCGCTTTGCACAGCAGTGGTCAGCTGTGCTTAGCTGCTGATACTAGTTAGTGTGTTGTCGTGTGATGAAACCTACAGTCCAAAACCTGAACTAAACACCGTCGACTTTTGTAGAATATGAGCAATTCGATTTGCACAAAGAAACTTCCCTATTATACCTACAGCAGAGTGACCCATCCGAAATTCAAAAGCCAGGTGCCTAGATGAAGTACCAGTAGCTAAATACCTATATGAAAAACGTTTTGTAATTAACATTACCGAATGAATGTACGTAAAAACTAAATGTAAGTATACGTAGGCCTATCCATTACAACGAAAATATATTGCTGCATATTGGGAGAAAAATTAGTTCAGTATGCCACAGTGTGGGAACAAGTCGTTATTCCTGCGCAGTGGGATGACAGTTTTTCCATTTCCTCAGCATCTTTTCACTTGTCAAGTTCAAAATGTAATCAGACGTTTCAATTTCCATCTGTAATATTCGAAAAATCGAATTGGATAATTTCTTAACCCTTGATACAGAGGCGACATTCTCCGACACTGTTTCTGTCAACATTAGAAGCACTTGGTAATCTAGCACCGACAATTCTTGTAGCAATCGGCATTTAGAAGCACAGATATGCAGGTTGAGGTTCCATTCCCGACAGGTGCAAGAGATTATTCCCCTCCAAAGTGTCGAGACGAAGTCTAAAGCCCCCCACCCCCCAGCCAGCGTCTTATCTCGGGGGGATTTCGGGGCAGTTGAAGTTGTTGGAGGGTGAAGCTGAGTAGTACATCTGGTACCGAGGTTAAGATTGCGTGGCGCTATACCACCACCTCCACCATGCGCCTGTGTATCTTGGTGATTAAGCACAGAGCCCCCTTCGCCTTTATCTTGTTACCTTAAGAACGCTGCATAAAACATCGCACAGACCGGCTTCTCGTACGCCGTGTCTGTTCGTATCTGCGGGTGGAATGCTTACAAATTAACTGCAGTAGAGTATATTCTGATACCCTGATAGTCGCTAAGCTGACTGAGAAACACCTGACAGGTCTAACGCGAAGTTTCGTTATTATGATCGCAAGGAACTGCCACTCTCCCCTCTCCTGAGCTATCTGAATCCACTCCACGAAGTCATATCCTCTTTTTTACTCAGGATCCTTATTTCATGTAACATCTGTGATTTGTCACTTCTGTCAGGAACTCTGCCGCGCGTGTGGACGGTCGCATGCGTGGGCTAGATCAATGTGAACGAGCCGACAGGAATTGGTAACAGGCATTTGTCATTTAAAGTGAGGATTCTGTAGATCCTTTTCGGGAAGTCCGCAACTAATGACCGCAAGGGAGCATTTGGTGCCCTCTTTATCTTGGTCGTGCCGTTGTGCGTTTTGTCAATATTAACACACAATTTTCAGTCGAACACAGTTACTTCGTTTATTAATTCAGGTGATTTAGCTAAACGTTTCGGCTAACTACAGGCAATCTTCAGGCTGCAAAGTAATTATAAAATAATATATGACATATGTAATAAATTATATTGTCAGTTAAGATGAAGATAGAGCAGATCTTGTTACGTAAGAAGAGTAATATTGTTGGTAGGACGGCTTAGTGTAGCTGTGTGTCTGTCTGGTAACGTCACAGTCAAAATGAAATGCGTTAGAATGAAACTGTTACAGAAGCAGTGTAGCCAGTCGCTGTGTTCTTCGTGCAGTTTATGTTCTGGAAGACTTACAGCTGTGAAGTGTAGCTCTTGTGTGTAAGGCCGTGTTTGTTTGTGATGCTGCCTGTTAGTATACACGGAGGTATCGTGCCTGTTTGTTTGTGATGCTGCCTGTTAGTATAGACGGAGGTATCGTACCTGTTTGTTTGTGATGCTGTCTGTTAGTATACACGGAGGTATCGTGCCTGTTTGTTTGTGTTGCTGCCTGTTAGTATACACGGAGGTATCGTGCCTGTTTGTTTGTGATGCTGCCTGTTAGTATACACGGAGGTATCGTACCTGTTTGTTTGTGATGCTGCCTGTTAGTATACACGGAGGTATCGTACCTGTTTGAGGCATTTCTTATGTAGGGTACTGTCGCCGATCCCGGTGGCCCCGCTTCCTAAGGCTTGGGTCTGCGGCCTCTTCTTTACTGAGATTTCGGATTCGAATCCCGCCGGCGGCATGGATATCTGTCTGTTGTAATTGTTGTGTGTTGTCAGGTAGAGGTCTCGGCAACGGGCCGATCACTCGTCCGGAGGAGTTCTATCCAGTGTGATGAGTGTCTGAGTGTGATCTCGAGACCGTAACAATGAGGAGTCCTAGGTCCCACTGGGGCTGCTGCCCCGCGAAAGAGAAAAAGAAACATAATGTAAACGGTTATTTTCGGATTGTAGTAGAAATTTTTAAAAATACCAGAACACACAAAAACAGGAAGAGTTTAAGAACACCCGGTAGCAACGTACGCGCTTTATGTTTGTGAATGGGAGTCTCCATAGTGACTAGGCTATGGACTGGGAGAAGCGGGGTTCGAAACCCTGTAAGGGAAGATAATTCTTCTCCCCTGCAAAATATCTAGACCGTTTCCAAGGCGCACGCAGCCTCCTATACAGTGGCTACTCGGGTGCCGCGCCCCCGGTTAAGGCGGCTGGGAGCTGAGGCTCCAAGTTTTCATGATCCAAATAAGCTTTTAATGTGGTAGCGGAGCAAGCATTTAATATTTTGTGACGTGTGTAAAACGCAGCATGGCTTAATAAGCTAAGAATTTAATCTGACTTTCTATTCAATAAAGCATCATCTGATTACAGTGTTGAGATGCTACAGATTCCTACAAGTATTCATATTTTTGGACATGTCTACTTTGAATTACAAAAAGCACACCAAGTATGTGATTCTGTAGTTAGGCAGTGTGAGTTCGAATCCAAGGACTGCCATCCCCAGATGAAAAGTGAATTATTTTTATACAGGCCTGATGCCCTGTACTACGTATTCTTGTTGGCAAGTGACCAGTTGTGGGAAGTTGCCGAGAGATCGCACTGTACTCTCCATTTCTCAAATACGTGGCAGGCTGATATCAAGTTTAGTACAGACTGCGATAGAGGATAGAAGAGTAGTGTGGTTGGAGTGAGATGGATATAATCATGCGCAATCCAGCGGCCATTTTGCTGCATGTACAGACCAGCTGGTGACGTGGCCTGCCTGTGATTGGTTGGTTTTGGCGACCCTGGTGTCGGGTATTGTTGCAGACAGATTTGATTCAAGGCCTACGTTAGTGAGCTTCAAGATTTCATCGTGGTTGTTAGTGTGAGGTTTATTTCCTTAAAATCATTTGTGCTGTTAATAAACTGTGAACGGATAGGGTTTTAGTGCAGTTTGTGGTTATCATAGTGTGAAATTTGAATATATAACGTCAGTAATAATAATATAAGTGTTAAACACCTAGTGTCTCGGTGCCAGAAGGTTTTATTCTGTGTGTTTGTGGGAGCCCGAAGTTTACGCTCGTTTGATTTACATGGATCACACAGAATCCCTAGTGGAGCTCATCTCGGCGCTGCACTCTTGGCGTCGTGGCTCGTTATAATAATTCCTTGACCTGTATTAACATCTTATGGGATATTTACTTACCGGCCCCTAACGGAAGTCGCAGGTAAGTGGTTGTTTTTGTGAGTGTGTGGTTTAAATTCTGGTAATTGTTGGTCCACTCCTGCAAGTAAGTACAGGTAACTCGTTTTACCCGATTTTGCTTTAACGCGGCTTGAAAATTAGCACGACTTTTGCAATTGATGCGATAATTTTCCCTTTAACGCGATTTGGCGTAGACGATCCATGATCGCGCTTGTCACATTTACTCGATAATTTTGTGTTCCACGCAATTGGGCGTACACGATCCGTGATTACGGTTATCTTCTGTAGCAGGCTAGCAGGAAGCGACGTCACTTGGACGCTATCAGTCACGTGTACGGATTGGTTATGTTTGTGTTATATCCCCGCGGCTCATTTAGTTTTGTCTTAAACAGCATCGGCTTCTCTTGCCAATATGAGTGAGAAACGTAAATCTGCATCACCTAGTGCAATCCAAGTGGAAAATCGGGGGAAGACAGTCGGCAGTGAAGAGAAATTAAGCGTAATAATGCGACGTAAAAAAGGTGAACGAATCGTTGATATATGCCGTAATGTTACGCTGGCTTATGGTATTATCTATTATTATTATTATTATCATTATTATCTATTATTTATACTGTGTACAAATGTATATGTACCTTATACACGGTACTTATATACTCTACAAGTCTGTATGTCCACTAATGGAATAGTCATACAGTGTAGAGGGCGAGGTTGTCACTCCTGTAACCCCCGAGTAAATACGTTGTTTTAGGTGGGAATTTTGTACTCGATTTTTGCGATATCGATTTGCGCGACGTTTTTGAGGAACATAACCCTGGCGTAAAACGAGAGTTACCTGTATTTGGGGACTGATTTACAATTGTTAGGTCCCTGTCGCTGCAAGCAATATGGCGACCGACGGCCGACGCGTCCGAACCATTGCTGTGGGGGGGGGGGGGGCCCAATAGATGGTGCGTCACGGACTACTGACGTCACAGTTGTGTAACATCGCTTACTAGTGACGTAAAGCTTAATAAAATTAATTTAGGCGTTCTAGTTTCTTTTTCACCTGCACAAATTTTCTAACCTTTTGTTACAGTTATGTGAGATATCAGTTTTGTTGAAATACAGATCTTTTTGAACAAAAATACACACAGCTGCCCTCTGTACAGTGTGAGAGCAGAAATTTGTTCCTAGTATATAATCCAGCAGTGTGAGGTGTAGCAGGTGCCGTTCTTCCATGTGGTGCTCACAAAAGCATAGCATGTGGGGATTTGTGTTATCTGTTTCAAGGTAACTAACGCAGCGCAGGAGAGTTCTTCTTGAGAAGCTAACTCGCCCTCAGCTACAGAATACTTGCACCACATTTTATGGAACCCGAATGTTCATTACCGCGTTAACAAGCGTTCGCCATCTGTGCCTATCCTGAGCCAGACCAATCCAATACGTGGTTCCCCATAACACTTCTTGAAGACCTATTTTAATATTATCCTCCCATGTATGCCTAGATCATCCAAGTGATCTATTTCCCTCAGGTTCCGCACTAAAACACTGTATGCACCTGTGCTGTCTCCCATCCGTGCTACGTGCCCCCTCCATCTCATTCCTCTTGATATGATCACCCATACAATATGTGTTAGGGCTGCAGATCATAAAGCTCCTATTTATGTAGTCTTCTCTACTCCCCTGTTATCTCGACCCTCCTAGGCCAAAATATCTTCCTTAGCAACCTATTCTCGAACACCTTCAGCCTGTGTTCCTTAACGTGAAAGACCAAGTCTCACAGCCATAAAAAAACAACAGACAAAGTTACAGTCCTTTATGTCGTGATGTAACGGCGTGTGTTGAGTGCACAACAGTGGCGTCACCATTCAGTGACGCCACTCCTTACGTCGCCCCTTTCTCGCCTTTCCTACACCCTCCTAGCCCTGGACATCAGAGCCGTTCGTGGGTCATCGTACTTGGTGTTTCAGTCGCCATTGCATCGCCATTCGACAGTATCGTCCTGGCGCCAGGCGCGAGTGTTGCGAGTGGTGCCAACAATAGTAAATCAGAGGAAATTTTAGTAGAGTTGGAAAATCACAGTGTGACTGTAATTGGTTATATACCGCCCATCCAAATGTCTCCAACTCACGATGTGGCCCAGAAAGTTTATTTTTTATTTTCGGTTGGTCCTGAGATTGTACAGGTATAAATTTCCTGAAGTAACCTCATAAAGTGTGTGACGTGTTCTCTGTGAGGTGCCACCCAGACATTTATATAACGTTCAGACAAGCCCTGTCCTGTTGCTGGGGTGGCCGTGCGCAGTAAACTGATGCACACCCTGTGTGTATGTGAAGCAGAAATAGCATCTTCACTGTTTCGGTACAGGCTGTAGCAGTTACTGGTGTGCCGGACATGTTGCCGATGTAAGAGAACAAACCATTCAGTGCGCTTCTCGAGGAACTCGAAGAAAACCACGTATTGACGTTGGAATTGCCACGGCACTATCCGGCCCCCCCCCCTTCTTACTGTCGTGTATAACCTGCAGGAAGGTAGGCCTGCAGAAGCAGTGAAGTTGCTGTAGTGCCTAATTGTGTGCCATGGTATGAAGGCATGTTGGGGTGGAGGTATAGCTCCACGCGTTTTTAACTCCAGCAGTTGTTGGAAACGAGTGGTATGCTCCTCGTCCCGGCCGTTTTGCCCCCTAGAAAGGGCCCTTGGTACTGACTGGCTAGGGGTGGGCGGGCCCCAAGACCCAACCACAGAGGACCGGTCCCATTCCAGTGTGGTTGGCCGATACAGTAACACCAACAGTCCGCTGCTTGGATGGTGCCGTACGTACTGTCTTGTGACATTGTTTGTTGTGTACCGGAATGAATCACAGAAACTTTCCTATGCATTTTAAAATTAATACGTATTTTAAACCGCGTAATTTTGATATTTAATACCGTACACGTGCATTGTTTCACCGGGTTTTGTAACATCTCAATGTATTTATTCTTTGTAACGCAACTCACTGAGGATAGCCACATGAGTGGCCGAAACATGTAGGAGGAATTACAGCGTTTAGACGATATTTTCACAAACTTGTGTGCAGTTGCAGGCTGTAGCCACCACATGTAACAAGTTACTGCCTTAGCGGTGCGGCATTTTCTCTGACACGTCAGAAACGCGGGTAGTCTAAACATGTTTGGCAGGCGCGAACTCGAAATTGATTAATGTACGTACGTGATTGTAGAATTCCACGCCCTGATTCAACGGCATCTTTTATTCTGCAAAACAGTCAGCAGCGTGTCATATGCGATATACTTAATGCTTCCATCTTCAGTGCCTTACTTTCTGGGCACCAGAATGCAAGATAAAACCGTAGTACGGATATAGTTGCGAGAGATGTTAGTTTTTGGCTGCTGGGAGGGGAAATACAAGTTTGGACGTAGTATGCAGGGCGTTAGCAGCAGTACAGTGACAAAAGTGGTGCGTGCACAGTTCCAGGGCCGGATTAAGGGTGGGGGGGAGGGGGGAACCAGCCGGGCAGTATCTTGGGGCTCCATGTTGCGAATAAATTGGGCGCTAAGAGGTCCCAGGAATGATTGGAATTGTGGTGCCAGGCTGCACACGCGGCGGCTGTGTTAATTGGCTTGTGTGAACTTTCAAGTCGTATTTCATTACTTGTTAGTAAGTTTATTACTTATCAAAATGACTAGAGGAATGGAATCTAGGGAAAGCAGAAACAGAAATAAGTGGGACAGCATTTTTTATAACTGTAGGATGGAATTTTACAGAAACTACAAACAAGTGGTTTATTATTTCTTATTAAATAAGTTCTAAAGTTCATCTTTTTTACAAAAATATGGTTAAAATATATAAAATGGACTATTAAGTGTATTCATAGTAGGTTTTAATAACTTTATATGTAACTTGGCCAAATCACTGGCGTCAGAGCGAGCTGCGGTTGGAAAACGTCTCACACTGCTGGCACTGGCCTTCAGAAGGACACAACAAGTGTCACATTATTCTTCTTCAAGATGTACTGCTTTCAGGTGACTTGAAGGAACTACAAAATTCACAAAATATGGAATGTAAAATTAGAAAAATGTAATTTACAAATGTTTTACCGGATTTATGTGAATTACTACGAGATCCATTTGATTTACAGAACAGCTGAGTTTGCGAGCAAAATTCGTCGATTCAAGAGCTCAAACATAAAATATTGAAAGGAATCAGTTAGTGCGATCAGCCCCGAAAACTGCAGGTGGTGAAATTCGTGAAAGTCTGTAATTCCATTCCTGAAGCATTCCCAATCAGCCCCCTTCCTTCCCATTTCTTCACCACACTTATGTATATATCGACACTCAGTGCTGTGTAGTAAACGCCGTCTCAGTGGATGGCATACTTTATGTGAGGGCATAACTGCACTGCTGTTGGTACCTTCCAATTTAAACACAGAGAAAATACTTGCTGTTCGTCCTGGTGACAATTCGAAGTATTCATAACCTTAACAATGCAGGCTGTTAGCTTTGTTGGGATCGGAATTAATGGCAGTGGAGGAGGCAGGAGAAATGTTAACAGCGTCAGGCTGTATTCAGACTATACTTAACAGAGAACACTCTGTGCTTAGATTACAAAGAGCAATAAATAACTTTATATGCCCGAGGGCATAGGAGGAGAGAAGTGGGTATTGGCTTCGTCATGAATGTCCGTCCGTCTGTCCGCAGTGGGTACCGGGATTCTTTGCCCAGGGGTAAAGCGGCTGGAGTGTGAAGAACGCTGAGGTTGAGAATGAGTGGAGCTGGCCGTCATCTGCCCGCCCTACGGCCCCCACTTCTCTCGTACTATTGGCGCTCGCCCATCTATATCCCATAAGATTACTATTTGCTATACAAAAGTAACGTTGCCCCTGTGAATGCCATGAAGTGATATGGGGAGTGGAGGTGTAGCTCCACTTTTTCTTAAGTTTGCAAAAGTTGAGATGAATGGTCAGCTCCACAACCGGGCCGCTTTACCCTTCATATCTGCTGAGTAGGCTGGGTGGACCCCACATTCGGTTCGGACGCTTTGGAGAAGAAAAAGTGGTTTTGTCGTTGCCTCGGACATGCAGCGCGTGGCTCTGTAACTGCATTGCGTAAGGTAATTCGACTGTGTCAAGTACAGCGCTCTGTACGCGTGTAGATAACCGACTTTTATGTTTTCAGCTACCGAAACGTCGCCCTGTGTGCGTAACTTTCCTGTTTTGCATGATGGAGGTGCCTGTTCGAATTCTCGTTCGGAGACAGACTGTCCAGACTGAGTTATTTCCTGGTATTCCGCAGTACCTCCAGGTAAGGACCGGGCATTGCCTTCAATTAGGTCACACCCCGTTCCATTGACATTCTGTTCGGGTTATTATTGCCCATTAAACGTGTCGGTCAGCTGACATCCTATAGTCTGAGCTAGTTACAGCATGTAAATAACTAACTAACTACCTGCCTGAATAACTAACTAGTTATCTAGCTAGCTAACTCCTTGGAGCACGGTCCTTCTTGACAAGCTAACAATTTCTCAGCTAGTCAAGAAATTCGCGGCATTTTATGGAACCCGGAGGTTCATTACTGCATTCACAAGAGCCCGCCAACTGTCCCTATCCTGAGCCAGCTGAATCCAGTCCATGCCCCATCCCATTTCATGAAGATCCGTTTTAATATTATCCTCCCATCTACGCCTGGGTCTCCCAAGTGGTCTCCTTCCGTCAGGTCTCCCTACCAAAATCCTTTATACATCTTTCCTTTCCGTCGTACGTGCGACATGCCCCGCCCATCTCATTCTTCTCGATTTGATTACCCGAATAATATTTGGTGATGAGTACAGGTCATTAAGTTCCTCGTTATGTAGTCTTCTCCACTCCCCTGTCGCCTCGTCGCTCTTAGGCCCAAACACCCCCCTCAACACCCTATTCTCGAACACCCTCAGGTTTTTGTTTCTCCCTCAATGTCAGAGACCAAATTACGCACACCTTACAAAACAACGGGTAAAATTATAGTTATGTATACCCTAGTCTTTGTATTTTTGGATAGCAACCTGGAAGACAAAAGATTCTGCACCTGACGATAGCAAGCATTCCCCGACTTCAACCTGCTCTTAATTTGTTCATGAATGAAATTTCGAGTTGCAGCATCACTAAATCAAAATATAAATATATGGTTATAAGCTCGGTTGAGTGACTTTTAGCGCGCGCGTGTGCGTGCAATTTCGTATTAACGCCAATTAAGGAACTTTCATTTTGCCCGTTTGTGTGTACACAACACAACACAATCACTTCACGTGCACAGTGAGTGCCATCACACAGGTTACGGCCCAGAACAGCGGTTTCGAATTATTTCCAATATGAAGGCCCATTGTTAACCTAAACAAGGCCGGCAATTTAGGAATCACGTAACATACAGGCGCGTTCGCGTAACCATTTATGCCGTGGAAAAGCAATACTTATTCGTACTTACACCAGCTGTTACCAGTCACACCTGTCGGAATGCGAGGGTATTTCTTCAGTTTATTAGTTGGATCACTCTAACAAAATTAACAAAATTAACAAACGAGTCATAACGGAACTAATCAAAGAACATAAATTTAAATTAATGTATATGGACAAGCAACTTGTACACACTGATTTAAAAACAAATATTGCAAATTTTTTATTCACGCCCCGACATGTTTCAGTGCTCCAAACCACCATTTTCAGGGGGCACTGTATTCTCAAAAACACCAAAAACACCTTTAAAACACTTTACTAACTCTCAGTTCTGTTTTTTAGTTGTCATTGAATATTGGTTTTTAATGAGTGTGTACGAGTTGCTTGTTAATACGCATCAATCTGTGTAGGTAAGTACGCGGTATGGACAGTGTAAAATTCATAAATTTAAATGTTTACACGTAAATATATGATTCTCACCAGTTTATTATGATAATATATGGCTAACGTGGTGCTAATAAATTAATTTGTGGAAGAAAAAAGTTACCTGGTGGGGATTCGAACCCGGGACTTTACCACAGCCTATGGGAGTTCAGGTTAATTACGAATAACTAAAGCAGAAAAAGTAAAAGCGAAAGTTGTAATTGGGCTGAGTGGAATCTCACGACCATCCTGGCGCCCGGAGTGGCCGTACGATTCCTTTGGTCTGCACTCAACTACCCCTTTCACTTATGCAATCTCAATGGGTATAGTTAGGTATGGCGCCTTAACGGTCTCGGCCATTGAGGTTACACACTGAACGTGTGTTATTTTCTTGTACATGTGGTGATTTGAGGCATTTAATTTTCGCTATATTTGAGGAATGCGAAAAGATATTAACATGTTATGTACTTACAATTCATTGATGCTGAACGCGCCAACAAACTAAGGTACGCATGACACAAATAAATGAAAAAAATTATTATTTAATTATCTTTGTATTAAATACATTTCGTTGTGCGCTGTAGATTGTCGTTTGTTAACAACGATCGGCATTTGTTACCAACTACCAACCTATGAAACGCAGCATCCCAGAAGCTCGAATGCCTGGACTACATCGCGAGGGAAGGCACGAAATTCGCGTGTGTTTAACTGTTCTAATTACTGTATCAGTAGCAGTTTGTATTATCAGATCGTGTTAATTCGATTGTGCCCATCTCTGCTTTCATGGAGAATAGGAGTTGAGGTTAGGATGGCGGTCCGTTCGTAAGAGTGGTACAGTCTGCTTATATACTGCGTGAATTTGGTTATAATTTCAGAATACAGGAGTTTGTTTACAGTTCAGTTTTGGTTTCGATTAATGTAGGTAGAAATGTGCATTAGCGTTAATTTCTAATAATGTCTAAAGCATAACATCTGCCCACATGAAGTGATTAATACGTTCAAAATAATGTTGTAAATTTCGTGGGTTTCTGGTAAGTTTAAGTTTTATAATCGTGCCTATATTTAAATAGTTTGTGTGAATTAAGCGTTAATCTGTACAGTTAAATATTAAGTGCCCTTTCATATGTCGTCACTACAGTTTATAATGTAGATGAAGCAATAACATGCACCCACAAGTAAGTACAGTTGCTCGTCATCCAGCTGTCCTGTCATTGTTGTGCGCCAGTACTGGAGGGCAGGAACACACTTGTTAGCAGTGCAGCTGATATTATTGTGGCTCTGTGAATGGCTAGTGCAGTCCGAAGTGCAGACACTGACAACGATTAAATTAGGGAACTAAATAACATTGCATTTAATCTCATTGCCACTTCGTGTTTTCGCATGAAGCAAGCAGCAGCATCGTTCAAGTACACACATGTAACTGCAGTTAAAGTGACCATTTCATTCATTCTGTGCCATGAATAATAAAAAAATTCTTCTTCAGCTTATTATCATTGCTATTCCTGTTCACAAAGTAAAGTAGTGTCGATTTATAGACATAGTCACGTTAACGGATACAAAATCGTCACATGTATCCAGTCTGTCGTGTTTCTACTAACACTTGGATTACAAATTATTTCTTGGCGTCGAGTTCTAGAACCTTTCTTTATTCTAGGTTGAGAGAAAGTAAAGATGTGAACAAGACACGCAATGTACCTATCGCGTAATGCCGAGGCGCGTTCGCGTAACCACCTTTGCAGTGGAAAAGCAAAAATGTTATATGTTCTGAGTGTGTGTCTGTAGCCTTAGTTATACAGCATGCAAAGCGCATGCGCCGTATTGTATTGTAACCTGTGGCCTGTGTGGCTCATATTTTTCCACATTTCCTCATAAACGGCACGATTTGGAGAAAAGAAAGTGAACATAAAATGTGTGTTGTGATTTTCTCTGCAACTTTTGGCTGAAGCATTCCTGATTCTAAGAAGAATTCAGCGAGATACCACCGTAAATGTACATAGGGCTTCATGTAATATACCCGTTATTCTTGTCAGATTTTAGTGAACTATGAGTTTTGTCGACAAGTTTAAAAAAAACACTCGAATATCAAATTTGATGAAAATCCGTCCAGTGGAAGCGGAGTTGTTCCGTGCGGACAGACATAAGTGACGAAGGTACTAAGCCGTTTGTCGCAGTTTTTCGATATGCGCCTAAAATATTTCGCGGACCGCCGTATATTAATAGTTGTACTCATTTAGGTTCCGTTAATTTAAACATACGTAACAACAAAACATAGAACACTGTTGCAAATGTAAATGGATTCACATTTATTTATCACGGGGGGCAAGACATTTTCCCCTTTTCCAAAACGTCCAGGCCTAGACTGGGCCCCACACACGTCTGTCGATTTGGATGTGGGCCCAAAACCGGCTTTTTTATGTGCAGTGACATTTCTTTGTCACGTGACAGAAAACATATGCAAATTTGTCTTCATAAGCAGTGTTTTGTTTACTGCTGGAAAAGAGTGCTGCCATGGAAGCAACTGTGGTACTTGGGCAGCACGACTGGCAGATTGTGTACGGTATATCAGTTTACCGGCGGCTGGGACAGCGCAGTCGGTACAGCTACTGGTTACGGGCTGGAAGGTCCGGGGTTCGAACTGCGGTGGGGGTGAGAGTTTCCTTACCCGTCCACAACGACCTCGATGCCCAACCGGCATCCTCTACAAGGGGTAAAGTGGCCAGGGCGTGGCGCTGACCACCCACCCCGCTGTAGCGCCAATATTGTGTGTGGTTAGAGCTGCACTTCTGCCTCCCGTCTGTGCCTTCATGGCAAGTTACAGGGTCACCTCTACATTTTCTGTATCATCTTGCCATTTCTTCATATGAGAGGTTATTTAGTTTTCCCCTAGAGTTTCTCTTTGAACCCGCAGAAATGCTCTCCCCGCTCCTCGCAGTGCCGAATGCACTTTATGACACTCAGTATAACTGCGGTGAATTCTGACTCTCCCAAACGAGACACAAAGCGAAAGCTACCGACGTACGTAATGACTGTTAACTTATTCCGTAGACCAGGCCCGCTCAACCCGTAGCTCGCAGGCAACATGTTGCCCGCGGACACATACGAAATATGAAAACATTTTTTTAGCCCTTTCCGTTGCAAAGCCGAGCTAGGCCACCCAAAAATTTTTGGAAACTTACGAGCCGTTTATCTATGCAGACCTATATAACATTATCCGTTCATTTTGTGAACATGCGCTAAAAACAAAGACACCGTAGCCTATGTTGGCAATTGCGTGTTTCATACATTTTTAATATTGTTGTAAGTGTTTACTGTTGCTCACAGTGAACGTGCAAATACACAGGTAAAGCTGTTCGTACAATTATGACGTACATTTGTTCATTTCTCAGTCTGTGTATTGACTTCCATGCTGTCCGCAGGCAGACCAAACCGCACCACAGCCAGGGTTGCGCATGCCTGCTCTAGGGGGGTGGTTCAGGGAAGGGCCCAAAACTGCTGAATGCCACACTGAAAAACGGAAAACAATATTTATATTTATTAAAATTTTTGCGTTACATTTCCATGTACAGTGGTGACGTGTGCGGCTCTTACAGACAGTTCTAATGTTACAAGTGGCAGTCAGTGTTTTTCGTGAGTGGAAAAGAACTGGTGCAGGTGAGATATTTGGTCTTCTGGGATATTACGCGGCGTTGATGGGTGGTTAGTTACAGACGTTTCGGGCAGCCTCTAAGTCCCATCTTCAAGTGCCAAGCAGTCCAAGAAAAACGTATTCTTTCTTGACTGCTTGACTGTTGAAGTTGGGGTTGATAGGCCGTTCCGAAACTATTCAGTTCGGACCTCACAGAGAAGACCGGCTGCTTCGATTGCAAGGGCCAGCAGACTGCAGTATTCACACTGAACACATAAGTAACTTACGGAAAAAATGCGGAGGTTTGTTGTTTAACGGAAAAATGCGGAGGTTTGTTGTTAAACGTGGCGTCACTTATAATAACCACAGGCTTTAAAGGGTTAATAAGAATTAGTGCATGACCTTTTCATACGTCAGACAAAATTCGGTCACTTCTCACATATATAGCAACATTCCAGACGGGGTGAAAACGGTGCTGGAGATCCACACGTTATGCCGTTGGCCACTAATGAGTTTCAGGAACAATAGATGCAATGTACGTATAAAATGCTGTTGAGGCGCGTTCGCGTAACCATTGTTGTCGTGAGAAAGCAATAGGCATTAAATATTATGTGTCTGTATCCTTGGCTTAATTATCAGACGTACAAATCTCATCTTTTCTGCGCAGCATTTTATTGTCATCTGTGTCCAGTCTGGCTAGACCCAAATTTCCACATTATCTCATAAACGGTAGGGTGTTCAGGATAAAATTAGGGAACATAAAAAGTGTGTTTTGCTTTCCTCTGCAACTCTTATCCGAAACATTTCTCTTTCAAAGAAGAATTCAGTGAGATATTGTAATAAATGTGTGCTTCGAATTGAAAGACCAGTACCAGATTTCTCGATGGCATAGGACGAGGAAAGCGGATGTAAACTCTGTCATGAATGTGCGTCCGTCTGTCTTTCTCTTCACATGTGTCTGTTCAACTCGTAATGGACGGATTTTCGTGAAATTTGATGTTGGAGACTTTTATGCAAGTCTGTGGAGATAGTCCGAATTCACTTAAAATCCGAGTAAAATATCGGACAAATTACATGCGGACATAAATACGTTTATTTTGTTGAGAGCAATACGAAACACTTTGTAGCGCAAGGAGAATGGATATTTGCTACTCCATGAGTTTCATATTGTAGCTTAAAAATACAGGCAGATCGCCGAGATCTCGTTGTTCCCTTTCAGCGGTAACAATACTCACACGAACAACACGCGATGTTGCTGCACACGTAAACAGCCCAACTGCTCAGTCCTCAGCCTGATAACAGGCTTACCTCTCGTTCCCCCCCGCTGTGCTAAACAGCTGATACCGGGCCGGGCTGAAACATACAAAACAGCGCGTTCTTAAGAGTTTTGGGGGGCTGTTTTGAGGAAGTGTTTCCAGTTGATATCAGAACGCATAGTGATTATTTTCTTTATGTTCGTCATCTCAGTTGGCGTTTTAATACAGGATACTTTCTCAAAGGAATGATCAGTCACAACCAGCTTTCTCTTAATTTGGTTTTATTTCAGAGTTACCAGTTTTCGGCTTTTATGGCGCAGTTGGTTGAGGCACTGCGCTACAAACCGGCAGGTCGCGGGTTCGATTCCCGATGGTGTCAGTGGATTTTTCATTGACATAATCCTGTCGGTCGCACTATGGCCCTGGGGTCGACTCAGCCTCTAACAGAAATGAGTACCAGGAATATTTCCTGGGGGGTAAACGCGGCCGGTGCGTAGGGCTGACAACCTTACCACCTTCAAGCGCCGATTGTCTAGAAATCTGGGAGCCTCAACCTCCTGGAACCCTGTGGGACTGTCCAGGCCTGTAATGGGACTGCTTTACCTTTTTTTTTTTTTGCTTTATGAAGCCACTTCAGGCTCTTCGTATCCCAGCCCATTTTGTTCTTGGATACGAAGAACCTGAAGATGGCTTGATAAAAGCCGAAACCTTGTAGCTCTGAAATAAAATCAAATTAAGAGGAGGTTGCTTGTGACTGGCCATTTCTTTGAGAAAGTACCCTGTAATTATTTTCCCTAACTTAAAGATTTGGAAGTGCCAACAGCAGTGCAGTTGTGCCCTTAGGAACAGTATGACATCCACCGAGAAAACGGTTAAGAAGCTCACAAGTGCTCAGCAGCATTACGCGTAGATGAGCGGTGTGCAACCTGTGGCTCTTGCCGTCCGTATGTGGCCCGTGGAGTCTTAATTTCGCAGTCCTTCCCTCTTCTACCTACTTGTTCACAGCAGGTGTAGAGGGTTTTGATTTTCACTTGATCGCACTCAAGCACACGCCACATTCGGTAGGACTCCTCTGGACGAGGGATCAGCCCGTCGCAGAGACCTCTACCTGACAACACAAACACTGTACAAGGGAAAAAAATCCATGCCCCCAGTGGGATTCGAACCCACGATCCCAGCAAGCGCTCGGCCTCAGACCTGCGCCTTAGACCGCACGGCCACTGGGCTCGGCGGAGCCTTAACCTTTTAAAGCCTAGCGGTAACTTTACATACGACCAAGTTTAACATTAAAAAATTCTACGTGGTGCCCACATTGCGTTTATGTGTTTTGTACGGATCTCAGAGCAAACAGCAACTTTTGCCTTATAAAACATTAAGAGACTGGTTTTTATAACCGAAGTGGAGAGTGTTTACAGCGCGGTACGCTCTCAGTCCTTATATAAAACAGATATGCTTCGTCTTTAAAGGGTTAATTTACTGGATATATTTACATTATATTTTAGTAAGGTGTCCAAGCAGAACTGTTCGACCAGTAGTACACTTCCTGTAGACAGACAAATCACAACCCCACATAGGCAGGTTGGCTTTATCGCATGGTGAGTTCCATGCACTCCACCAACTCAGGCCAGGTGTCCGCGATTATGATCCTCAGATTCTCGCCCTACACTCGTGCACGGGAGGAAGGTACAGTGCAGCCATCTCTTGGGATGTCGCTTGAATGCGATGTCCACTGCGCGAGTAGAGACTCCGGCGCGATCGCAATGCGCAGAGATTCGACTGCGCAGTAACCAGCCAGGCTGATAAACGGCTGGTGACACTGCATGCTAGGTTCACCGACCCAAACACTAGCTATCATCCACGCAGTTACAGTTACTGCAATTAGCAGAAAATGATTTTGTGACATATACTAAATAACTGCCCCACTTCGACATGCTTCAATAGCAATTTCCTGATACCGATGGAGATTAATGTCTTTGTAGCAGCATGCGGTAGAACCGTCCAACATTTCCGCCTGTCGTCTCGTGCAAAATGTTCCACACTTGCAGTGCAGTTCTCATGCAAATGTGCTGCGTCTGAAGGTTAATCGGCGTAGTATTTAAGCCTTCCCTTTTCAGGTGCAGCCTCTAGGCTGCATCAACTGAAGAGCCATGAGAAGCATAACGTGTGTTACATGAAAGTTCTATTTTGATGGAAAATGTACCACAGTTGACGTTATACAAGTATTCTCATGAAAATTTTTCCGATTTTGGAGTTTTAATACCGTGAAATTATACATCGCTTGAACGTTTAACTTTTACGAAAAATGTCACAAAATGTCTTATCTCAAATTTCCCTTCTATCAGTGCTCGAATCACGTGTACTGGGGGGCCTACTGCATGGTCTACATTTCTTGTCTCACAAGACAGCTGAGGGGTTTACAGCGCCTGGAAGTTTCTTCTCGGTAGATGGCAGGTCTGTGCACGAACTGTCGCTCTAAGCTGATATTAAGTACGCTGCATCTTGCAGATGGCCTCTCGTCGCCTTCTGGTGGCGAAATGAAGAATGAGTGGAGTTATAAATCTGCTTCCCCTATACGCCCTCATGACGTAGACAGGGAGAAATTTAGCTCTACTCCCTGAATCATATTGCTTTCTGTTTTGCGAAATTGATGTCTGGTATGCTGTCCGTGTGCTAATGATGTGTTCTGATATTATGTATAGGCTTTATGTACCCTTATATATCGTAACGCTCCACCCTTGCCTAGCACAGAAAAACAATTTAAGCCGCACTGTTCACAAAAGCGATTGCAATAACATGGAACTGTTGTCATGTGATTATCTCCGCTTTATGGGGTAAAGTACGCAGGCTGTTGGTCTTCATGTTTCAGAACTTGGCAGAGGACGGTTAGTGTGAAGACCACGTGACTGCAAGTTTGGTTCTGCCATAAGCCTGATGTGTCTGTCACTGTTGCTACACGCAGGACAGTCCGTAAGCCTTGCGTCCTTAATGTGTGCAATGTTATTCGTCGGTACTGCTACGTATTTTGGGTCACAGACCGAGCAAAAGTATCACTGATCTTTGTTCCAACTTACTGAAAGTCAGGTCCCCAAATACGCCATATTTACCGCCAGTAGGTGTGGTAATTATTTGCAGAAAACAGCAGCAGCTCACGGGCTGTTCCTGTTGAGATTCAGAGGCGGTCTGTCTGTCTGTAACATGTCAAGCGGAATGCTGTGTCGCCTTGAGAGTTCCACTGACCTGTGACTGACTGACTGACTGACTGACTGACTGCAGTGAGCAGAGTCCTTCCTGAGAAGCTGACGGGTCCTCAGCCATTCAAGAAATCCGCATTTTATGGAACAGCAAGGTTCACTACCGCATTAACAAGAGCCCGCCACCTGTCCCTGTCCTGAGCCAGAGCAATCCAATCCATGCCCCCATCACACTTCCCGAATATCCATCTTAATATTATCCTCCCATCTACACGTGGGTCTGCGAAGTGGTCTCCTTCCCTGAGATCTCCCTACCAAACTCGTATATGCACCACTCCTCTCTCCCATACGTGCTACATGCCCCGCTTATCTCATTATTCTCGATGTTCTCACCCGAATAACATTTGGTGATGAGCACAGATCATAAAGCTCCTCCTTATGTAGCCTCCTCCACTCCCCTGTCCGCTCGTCCTTCTTACATCCAGGTGTCCCCCTCAGCACTCTATTATCCAACACCCTCAGTCTTTGTTCCTCATGTTTCGCACCCATACAAAACAACAGGCAGAATTATAGTGCTGTATACCTTAATATTTATATTTTTTAAAGCAACGTGGAAGACAAAAGATTCTGCACCGAATGACAGCAAACGTTCCCTGACTTTATTATGTTCTTAACTTCTTCATGAATGTAATTTCGATACGTTACGGCTGTTCCCAAATATTTGAGCTGTTTCACCCTTTCCAAGGATTTATTATCTACGTGTGTGTTGTGATTTTGTCCTCCACTCTGATCGCGAGACATGTCCATGTACTTAGCTTTCTTAGCATTTACTTCTAGACCAGTCTTCTTAATACAGACTACAAAAGCTTCTGTGTTTTTCTTTATAGTATGTACGCTTGCGCCCAGTATAATAACATCATCAGCATAAACCAGAAGCTGATGTGAATCATTTAATTTCAAGCCCTCCTGGTATGCCTGAACCCTCCTAATGGTACAGTCTAAAGCAAAGTTTAAAAGCACTGACTATAAAGCATCGCGTTTCTTCAAAGCATTCTTAACCATTCCATACAAAATCGGCGGGTCGGAGTTGGAAGTTTTAAAAATCGAGGAGTCGGAGCTTTTGTGTACCGACTCCACAGCCCTGGTTGCCGCGCAGCTGTAATTTGCCAGTTTTCACTGTAAATATTCTTATGCATATTACAAAAAGCTTTTAAAGTGACGCGCAGTAGTCAGGTCGTGTAAAATTTTCTGCTCAGAGCAGCAGCACGTCCGGGCAGCTGTAAAAGAATAGGAGGGAAGGTTGGTTTGCTCTAAGCCAATAGCGAACGGACCTGTCCGTCTGATTTGTTGCTGTCGTAACCAAGTGGCTGAGCAAATGTTACGCTGTCTCAGGCAGGTGCGCGCCCAGAATTTTTCCTTTGGCGGGGGCGTGGAGGCTGACCCTGAGGCTATATATAATTTATGTTTGATTTTAAAAATTATGTTACAAATCATGCTGTAAGTACAACATAACACTGTCTGCAACTGCATATATATACGTACAGATGTAACTACATGTTCCATGACTCAATCACAGTGTCCTGTCTTGTTTTTTAAATTTATTAATTTATTTTTCAAAATTCTAATGTACTGGTCACCAACCGAGTTCAGTGGCTCATTTCGGCCTAAGAGGAAAGCACGTAAAACGTTTGATATCATAATATCTACAAACTCTGTGTTTCTTAAATTTTAGTTTTTGGGTGTTTGGGAGGGCTGCAGCCCGGAATAACCCCCCCCCCTCTTGTCTGCGCCCCTGGGCACAGGTTTGTCCAGATGAACACGTGACAGACAAGGGTTTTACTGTGACTTACACAACCGGCCCCGGCTCAGTTACGCGGGCACACTTTGGTTGCAGTTACAGAAATTATTTAAGCCACGTTTGATGTGGGGACTGTACCGCTTCTGCCCTCTGCTGACCGTGTGGTGACGGCGCTGAGAGCGACAAATCACACGCGTCACGGGACAGAGAAGCACACAGAGCTGCTGACCGTGTGGTGACGGCGCTGAAAGCGACAAATCACACGCGTCACGGGATAGAGAAGCACACAGAGCTGCTGACCGTGTGGTGACGGCGCTGAAAGCGACAAATCACACGCGTCATGGGACAGAGAAGCACGCACAGCCTGTAGACGTTTAGCTCCTGAGAATGGATAACCACATCAGCAGTTTTACCAACATGCGGTTGACAAACTGGATATCTGCATGCAGGGCCCGCCAGTGGGCACTGTTACTTGGGCACTAAGTTACCCGTATAACCATCCGACGCGCCTGTACTTACTTACTCAGTCGGTTTTGCATGAAACCTGATTTACAGGGGCTAACGTGGCTTAAGTGTTGTGATATGAACGGAGAGGAACCATTAACATGATGCAGGTTTTTGTTGATAACCTAAAGTGTTTTCTGTTTGATTTATAGTAACTCACTGGGCGCCAGCTGGCTACATGTTTTCATGAGGAACGACAGACAGCACCGATCGCTTTGTTGTTTAGCGTTTTCACTGCACGGCACTAATTTGATAATTAACAGTCATTCATATGTTCCGAAATTGGCATAAACTGCTTAAGTCCAGCGCTGTTCTGAGGTATTACGCAGCGTCGAATGGTAATCCTTTATCGACGTTTCGGGACAGCGTATCGGTTCCATCTTCAAGGGTCTTCTGGGACTTGTTGATTTTTGAAGATGGGGCCAATAGGCGTCCATCCTACGCCACGTAGACTCCCTCTGGCTCTCTCCTTTCTTTTAAGCTATCTGACCTCCAGCTACGATACAGACCTGTGTTAAATACCAGATACTACTAACTTGCCCCCTAACGTCCACATTCCCTATCTCTACATTCTAGAAATTAATGTAAATTTTTCTAAATAAATCATATCCTTTCCATCAGTTATCAGGTATTCTGATTACGCTGCTAACGGTGTTAACGAACTGATGTTCAAATCCGGTAAAGGAAACAGCAGGCTGTAATTTACATCCGTGTGTCCCTGTGTGCTTCTGATTCGCATTCCGAAAGCTCCTGGAACGCACTCAGAACTTCGTGTTCACAATTCAGCTTATTCGCTGGTACACCTCAGGCTGCACAGTGACCAGGTTACGGCCTGGAAGAACGAAAATTTATAATTCGATTCCAGTCAGGCGCAAAAACATTGTCTTCTCCAAATACGTTGTGTGGCGCCGATCCCCCACTGGCCACGCCGGCTAAGGCGTGGGACTGCGGTCGTTCACTTGCTAGGATTCGAATCCCACCGGGAGCATGGATGTCTGTCTGTGTGAGTGTCGCGTTTTGTCAGGTAGAGGTTTTTGCGAGGGGCTGATCACTCGTACAGAGGAGTCCTACCGAGTGTGGTGTGTCTGAGTGTGATCGTGTAGCCTGGACTGTGAGGAGGCCCTGTCCCACTAGGGGCTGTTGGGCCGTTCGGGGGGGGGGGCGGATGTTGTGTAATGTCCGTAATATTTATTGGCCCTGTCAACACTGGAGCAATGGCAGATCTGACCGCTTTTTCTCAATGTTTGAAATACATCAGTTTTAAATGACACATAGCAGTGCATTGAACAGTTAGATATGGTAACTGAAACCAAGAAATGGAGACAAGCTTGTAAAAGTGTCTTGTAAACCTCCCACATGTTTCGGCCACTCATGTGGCCATCCACAGGGAAGTGCGTTACGAAGAATGCGTCTTTGCATTCGCCACTGGGTCACATGTGCTGTCGGTTGGGAACTGCTGCTGGGCTTAATTCCGTCTCAACACAATCTCACAGCTTTTGGGGTTGGAAATTAGGCAAATCAAATTCAGAAGGTTTCGATTTAACAATTGGATTTATTGTAGCATGGAATTATAAACAAAGTACAATACTAAAATATATTCAAAACGTGTGTAATTTATTGGTAGTTGAAATATTATATACAACATAAAAATATAAGCAGGAAATATCTTACTTTGATTGAAAGTAATGCAAGATGAATTTAACGTAAGAATGGATTGCAATCAAACAACAATACATCGTTAAATTAAAGAATCAACAATTTAATTTATTACAACATGAAATGAGAATGTAACACTACGTGTATTCAAACAAATTTTGTGTGCCTTTCAGAACAAAGGTGTTCAGTGCTTTCAAAACAGTAAATTCGAAGAAACAGCAATTTGTTAACAGTTTAAAACAGCGATACACAGAGTGAAACTAAAGGGAAAGGAATGAGTGGAGTAAAGTTATCCCTCGCTTTTCGAGAGTTCATACTCCGCGGTTTCTGAAATTCGTGCAGTCGCCTCACAGATTACAGCGGCCGGGGGGGCGGCCGAATCCTGAAATGTCGAGAACGTTCTAGAAGGTGGTAGAAGCCTCGTGTAGAAGTTGCGCGGTTGGTCATGCGATTCCATCGTGACTTGTCCCCCGACCAACAAAAGCGTGCCATTCGCAGATAACACTGGAAGTGTGTAAAAAGTGAATTAAAGTCCTTTTCATTTTCATTTTTTTAGATAAGTGACTAAAACGGATTTAACCGTAGAAAGAAACATTAGACTATGTTATTATAAAGAAAAAGACTTAAAATACTAAAACATTGTTTTGGGGGCGGTCAGTTATTCCCGGATTCTTCCTTTTGGACCGTAACCCTCACAAAAAGCGAGGCTGACTGTACATTTACAGTAATAAAAAATGAAATTAATATAAGAATAATTGGTAATAGAACAAAAAACACTTTGTTAAATTAAAATTAAGAGGTGGATGTACTTCAAACGAATATGAAGGAATTGTATTCGGATAAATACAACATTAAATTTAAAAAGACATCAATAAATATTCATAGAAATGCGAACTGAAATTTTTTGTTAGCGAACGAGTGAACTTGGAGTAAACAGAACGTTCAGTTGCACACAGACATCAGTGCATAACTGCAGAAAGTAAAGTGAGATTTAACCTGAACACTAACGAACCGTACTGACATGAATACAGCAGAGAGTGACACAAAGCATCAATAAATATTTACACACAAAAATGAAACTAAAGTGAGAATTGACGACATATATTAAGTAAATAGAATATTTAGTTGAAAAGACATAAATAAATTAATTTTAATACAATTACAAAAACTAATTTAATACAAGGCTGAACGGATTTGCTTCAATCAGGTGTGATAACGTGAACACGTGAACATAAGGGTGAAGATATTGCATAGAGATAAATAAATCTTACAATTAAAATATATTAACAGTCAATTGCGTTTAAAGAGAGTTGAACTGAAATTTAAGAGCAGACGGAACGAACTGCATGCAAGTTACATCAGCGATTGTAATATTAACCGTTTAAAGACGAAGCGTATCTGTTTTATATAAGGATTCAGTGCGTACCGCGCTGTAAACACTCTCCACTTCGGTTATAAAAACCAGCCTCTTAATGTTTTATAAGGCAAAAGTTTCTGTTTGTTCTGAGATCCGTACAAAACACATAAACGCAATGTGGGCACCACGTAGAATTTTTTAATGTTAAACCTGGTGGTACGTAAAGTTACCGCTAGGCTTTAAAAGGTTAAGCTAAAAAAAACCTAATATATATATATCTACATATATACGTACATATATATACATACAAAAACCTAATATATATATATATACATACACATATTGAAACAAAATAACGAACGCCTTTCACAGGCTCCGCCATTTCCGAAATTACATTTGCTTTATATACCAGTGTTGCCACGTCACCAGCACATGAGGTACTGACACAAGATGTCTGTTCTAAATAGTGAGTTAATTAATATGTACAAGTAAACCGAACGCTAAATTACATGAAATTTGTACTTCCTAATACCGGTAAATTTGTATGGTGCTAGCGAAAAATTGTGTGTTACAGCTGGTCTGTTAAGATAATCTATTGTGCAGTATTTACACGGCCTGTTTCAGTTCAGACTTCCTAACAAGACTGTACCTTATCTAACGCAGTTTGTTACACGTAACGGCATTTTAGTCACTTGAACATAGGGAGAAGTAATCGCCGCCATGTTTCAGCCTGTTACATTTTGTGTCGCCCCTAATGAGAACGGTTACGAAGTTAATGCAGAGAAATTCAGTGGTCGTGCTGCGTGAAAACTGAAATTGCACCCACAGCGCTATCCGTGTGATGCACCGACCGGCGTGTTTCGGGAGTAACAACATTAGCACTCATGCTGACAGTAGCACAGCCACTGGAGGGCTCTGAGTGCAGGCCGAATGGGCAATGCGGAATGCACCTGTGGGTGGAGAGAACATTCACGGAAGTTTGCAAGCAAAAATACTGCAGTGGATTTATTAAATGTTCTGTTTGTCTCGCCCGATGTTGTAATATTTTTACAGAAAGCTCCACACTGACGAAATGCAGTTTGGAATACAGACGTGTTGATTTTACTGTCCGATTTACTCGCTCGAGACTCTGCAACGTACAAGGCTTTAGTCTGGACACGCAATCCGAGAGTGGCCGTTGTTATTGCGGCTAATTATTACAGGATGTGACTTAATAATTATTCGTTATTGTATGTTATCTTTTTGAATATTTCGGACTATTTTGATAAATTGCTGCCTTTAGGCAGTATAATTCGGTTTGGTATTGTTTTAGATCCAAAATTTGTGTCTTATTCTACTTGAGTTCCTCCGTACGTAAGCAGTTGTGTAACCGTCCTTATTTTCGTAAACATCCGTGCTGTTTTACTCAATTTATAATTTTCAGCTCCAGACTAGTCTAAAATGAAAATACATAAATTTGGAATAACTCCTTTTTTCGTGTAATGCTTTTTTCTACCGAGAATTTCAACTCATCCCACCGGGGGCTAGGGTCAGATGTGGCCTCACTGTTTCCTGCTGTTCGCGTGACTCCCTTTGGTCCAGTCATCTCATACACTTACTGAACCAGTTGACTGCCGTTTTACACGCTGGATCCTGCACTTCCTACCGCCGTTTTCTCAGCCTCTGTTTATGCCTGAACAGACGGCCTGAGACAGATCGTTTTATATCTGGAAGTTTGATTTGTTTTCGACAGGTCGAGGCTGTAGCAGCTGTACAGTCGCGTGCGGTTTTATCCTTATCTTCAGACTGAATTTGGATTCTAATGAATTTAATTAACATTCAAAGCTTCGAAGCCGCTCCGCATCTTTGATTTTATTACCAAGGGCCGAAAATTCCCCACTTATAGCAGGATCCAAGGTGCAGAAAGCTACTGGCAGGTGATCTGAATGTGTGGTGTTACAGAAAATTATATCTGACGTTCAGAATGTGCGGTGAACCAAAATATCAATATATCACCACGTAATATTTGGGAAACTGTGCTTTGGATTTGGGCTGCCTCAGACAGCGTGCTTACAATTCTGATCACCTGTCAGAACGAACTTACATCTAATGCTTAAGAACTGAATGATGTCTGCATAATCAGAAGGTGTGTGGAAAATTGCAAGGTTTTGAAAATCGCCTTACCAATTCCAGTATCCATTCTGCTTCATGGAACGTAAACTGATAACAATTTTACCAATGACCACTGTCTTGCCTTCTGATGCAGTACCATTTAGCTCTGTACAGTGTGCTTTACAGTGTTAAGGTTCGGAACTGGAAGCCTGAACTGAATGACCCGGTCACATATCGGTGTCACTTCACAGGAGGCCGAATGTTTTGCGCGGTGACCTGGTTTGGATGAGGTTTGTGCCAGCAGCTGGACGTTGGAGCGTCTTTGCTTCTATTCAGGCACTCCCTTCACATCACAAGCAGTGCTGGTGTTTGCCCAGAGGTACCAACATTTCGTAATTGTATCGCGTCTCTATGAACATTCTGAGTTCTGTACACCTCTACTGTAATTGCGGTCAATTGTTATATAAATATCACATATCTCCTATATATCGTGTTGTATATGTATAAGTTATATTTACACATCACATGTATTTTCGACGAGAAAGAAATTTGAGCGTACCTTCTATTAACGTTATGTAAAATGCCCGATATTTTGGCCCCATTTTAACCACATTTTTTTTTCTCCACAAATTTTCATGGAAGTCCTCCGATAGCAAATTTCACGGGAATCCTTCTAGTGGAAGCCGTGCTGTTACCTGAAGACATACAGACGGACGGACGGACATGACGAAGATAACAGGCGCTATGTGCGACTATGCGAAGGCGCCTAAAAAGAATCTTGGATTTTTTTTATTTACCACTCCAAAACCAAAATGTGTGTTAATTCTTTGCTTTCAGATTATAATTTACATGCGTTTTCGAAAATAAGATTTCGGGTCTTCTTATTCCCTGCACGTTGAATTTTATATGAAGCAGTACAGAGCCTCAGTTGTCAAAAAAACTTTCAGAATTGTCTGTAATTGCCCCACAATTAAAGCAGAGGTCAGTACACTAGCAGGTGGCGTACCCGTCAGCTGCACCGACGTCGACCTCGGGTTCCGTCACCGTGTCTGCTGACCTGTGGGGAGCGAAAAATTGGGCTCGACCTCCTGTGAAGTTTTGTCATAGTTCGGGTGTTTGAAGTCCGTCCGGTGGGTGATGCCTTGCATGAAGCTGTGGGCCAGACGCCGTGCACAGATTCTTGTGGGAATGGCCGGACACGCACCGTGCCATGCAGCGCCAGTTTGCTGGTGGGGCTGCGGTCTTCACCGTCGATGTCCGGGTCAATTTTCAAGTCCGGGTTTATGAGAGGTGGCACATGAAGGAGGTGGCTGTATTGCAGACGTTTCGGCACATCCGCGTTCTAATTTCTGGAAGGCTTGGAGCCGTCATAATCCTCTGCGCTGTGGTATCTGATTTAACCATACTATTGAAGGTGGGACTGCAGGCCTGGACAGGCCCAGAGGGTTCCAGGAGGTCGAGGCTCCCAGGTTTCTAGACAATCGGCACATGAAGGTGGTAAGGTTGTCAGCCCTACGCACCGGCCGCCTTTACCCCCAGTAAATATTCCTGGTACTCATTTCTGTTAGAGGCTGAGTCGAACCCCAGGGCCACAGTGCGGCCGGAAGGATTATGTCAATGAAAAAAATTCCACTGACACCATCGGGAATCGAACCCGCGACCTGCCGGTTTGTAGCGCAGTGCCTCAACCAACTGTATT
Organism: Coptotermes formosanus; assembly: GCA_013340265.1. Lineage (NCBI taxonomy): Eukaryota > Metazoa > Arthropoda > Insecta > Blattodea > Rhinotermitidae > Coptotermes > Coptotermes formosanus. The sequence continues at coordinate 30,085 of BLKM01000026.1, forward strand.
TTCTACAAAATGTAAGTTGACGTGTCGGTAGGAACATAAATACTGTAAAATAAATAAGGTACTTTACACGGCAACTTTTCTTTAGTAACTTTTTGCCTGATGATGGTTGTGTTTTATGAGTCGAAACATGTGGCACAATAATTTCTTTATACGACAAGTGTTGTGATTGGTGTTCGTTTTTTCCTAAACTTGTCCAAACTGACTGCTAGGAACAATGATCCTGAGGACACTGGTTTGGACCCCGGGCTCTGCTAGTAATGGACGACTTACAAGGGGACCCTCTGAATCAGAACACGGGTGCATAAATTTCACCGATGAAACGACGCTTCTTTCGCGAAATACCAAGTTTCTCCTGCAGCCGAATGTTCAGGCAGTTGTCGGGACCTAAGTAAGATACTCGCCAAACTCACCGAGACGACAGACGGACAGGAGGGGCAGAATACGGCACTGGTGTGAAGGTTTCGACAGGGCAGAACCGAAATATCCAGGGTGCCTGACTCGACGATGTGCAAACGTGTGTGAACGGCGACTGTACTGGAATATTGTACGCTAGTTTAGTTTACTTTCCGTGGAACTGCCCAGTGCCGTAGGAGATTACAGACATGTCGTCACCGAAAATGTTACTGGGCTGCCATGGCGAACTGCTGACTGACAGTAACACTGAACATGCGATGTGCCCTATGACGATTGCAATACAGCCAACCACCTTCTGCATGTGCCACCAATCCTTGTCAGTATCGGGGGGCAGAGTTGCGGCCTGGATAACCTGAAACATTTCGAACGTGTGGTCAGTTAAAGTTTAGGAAATGTCTCCCGTTGCTCTGTACGAGCGACAGGTTAAAGCTTATGTCTGCACTGTGTTGCAGTCTGCTTTGGGCCTAAGAGGGACGAGGCAACAGGGGAGTGGAGAAGACTACATAACGAGGAACTTAATGACCTGTACTCATCACCAAATATTATTCGGGTAATCAAATCGAGCAGAATGAGGTGGGCGGGGCATGTAGTATGTATGAGGGAAAAGAGAGGTGCATACAGGATTTTGGTGGGGAGACGTGAAGGAAGGCGACCACTTGGGAGACCCAGGCGTAGATGGTGGGATAATATTAAAATGGAACTCCAAGAAGTGGGATGGGGCATGGACAGGATTGAGCTGGCTCAGGATAGGGACAAGTGGCGGGCTCTTGTGAATGCGGTAATGAACCTCCGGGTTCCATAAACTGCTGGGAATTTCTTGACTGGCTGAGAAACTGTTAGCTTGTCAAGAAGGCCTCTGCTCCATGTAGCTAGTTAGTTAGTTAGGTAGGTAGGTAGGTAGGTAGGTAGGTAGGTAGGTAGGTAGGTAGGTAGGTAGGTAGGTAGGTAGGTAGGTAGGTAGTTGCAGCCTGCAGCGTTTGAGGACTGTAAGTAATGCAGTCTGCGTGCCGTCTTGTGTATCAAATTGTGTTAATTTTAACGGCGTTTCAATACCTCAGATTATTTGGCGTCGAATGATAAGATGTTAGTGAAATATTAAGCAGTCGCTGTTGACCGAGATGTTCGCCTCTGCCATCAACAGGCCCACGTCGAGAGTGGAAGATTATTTCAGCCTTGTGAGATATGACGCCGCACAGCGTGGTGTGTATCTTGCAACGTTTCGGACGAGCTCACTGCTTCCATCTTCAGAGTAGTTCAAGGGAAGTCTTCTTGGACTGTACTGAAGAAGGAAGCATCAAGCTGCTCCGAAGCGTTAGTGCCTAGACAGGAATCTACACGGCGTCACATCCTGCAAGACTGAATTCATCAGTACTGCTGTGACGTCATGCCTGTCACGTAGAGAGCTGCCCTCGAGACGTGAGAAATAACGCGATTACAGCTGCATGCAAAGTGTCCGGCATTGCTGCCAGGTGTGAGTAAGAGTGGAATTTGTCCACAGGTTTTTAGTAAAATTCCAAAGCGGTTTATGATCCGTTACATGCGGACAGATACGATTTTTGCAAATGTTCATTGCCAACGCACGGAAAACAAGCACGTGGCACTGGTCCCACCTAAGGCAGGTGTCGCAGGGGGGCAGAATGTTAACACTGCTTAAGTACTTGGGTAGGAAGCCTCTTAGCGAACATGCAGATTTGTAAACCAAAGACAATATAAATCAAATATATCTTAAGAATTTCAGTTGCGAAAGGAATGTAATTTAGGGCTACTTTATTTTAGTTATGGGGCACAGTACATTCAGGCACTTGGTTTGTGTTCCAGTCTTAAGGCGCGGGTATCCTTTAAGTTACATCCTGTTTTCTGGGGCGGAGGGGTGCCGTTAATTTTATTGGCCTTTAATATGGAGCTTTTGCCAGGAGAGCAAAAATAGGCCCAAAATGTGGAAAGACTTTACACTGAGAGAGTTTAAATGGAGATTGTACTGAATATATCATTGGGTGATGGGAGATCAGAGACCAAAAATTACAAAGGGAAGGATATGCAGGAAGTGTCTGTAGCCCAGTGGGGTGTTATTTGAACAGCTGCCTGACATAACTGACGTAAACTACAAAGTCTACAACTGAAGATTTGAAACTGTGGCCTGCCAAGAAGTGGTGAAATATCCGAGA
>BLKM01000026.1:38379-114108 GCA_013340265.1 Coptotermes formosanus
GAGTGCAATGTAGTGCTCACTGTACTTTCCGAAGTGTCCGTGTTTCAGCACCATACAAAGCTATACTCCAAATGTAGCACTTTACTGGGTTATTCATGTTGCTGGTCAAAAGGGCTTTCTTTCTCTTGAACGCTGCTTTTGCCGTGACAATCCTAGATTTAATTTCATCTGTACATCTTGCATCCTTTGTTATCATGCTACCCAAATAGTTGAATATTCCATATTCTCTGGCTGTTTTTGATCATTCATGATCTCTACTGGTGAGGGTTCCCTTGAGATTCTCGTTACTTTAGTTTTTCACATTCATTTCCATTCCATTAGCATCTTCCAATTGCAACAGTCTATCAGTCATGCCCTGTAACACTGTTAAAATCCACAGTCTACATTCTCCAGTAGCAGTACTGGCCTGGGACAAAGTTACCTTCCACAACTGATCCATAAAATTGGCAGTTTCCATTGTGCTGTAGCGATACTGGCCTATAATAAAGTGCTCTTCGAGAGGTTTCCTGTAGCATTCGCAGTTCACATTCATACAGCAATACTGGCCTAGAGTACCAACAGCACACCAAACCGTATCCTTTGTTGGATGAAGTGGAGGAGCTAGCATCGGTCTGAATTTTCTGTTCCATGTATTCACTTGTTTTGTTTGTCAGCAATTCTGTTTAGATAAACATGTGCCTCATACATAAACAAGATATTTTTAGGATACCAGAAATTGCTTCAGTGAAAACAGCAAGTGGCTGGGAAGGTCTGTGCACTAATCATTGTCAGTTTTACTCACCATTTCAGAAATCTGATTCTTCTAAGGAATTGTCGGTAGTCTGTGTCATAATTTTATGTGTTGTTCTGATACTAATGCCAAGCTCCAAATTCTTTTATCTGTTTCGTCCACTTGTTACCCATTTGCATGAGCTTTTACCGTCTACAGCAACAATTTTGAGTTTATTTAACAAAAAACCATTTTCTTAAAATTGTTGTACCGAACGCATACAATTTCTTGAAGGAACATTTTGAACAAGAACCCTTTGAGCTGTGGGGGTTTTTTTGTACTATGCGACCTTTATCTCAGACCATGGATACAAGGAAGAAGTAGCCACAAGTAGCCAACATATGGCAGACCATCTTGCTATGATGCTATGAGTGGGCAGTAAGGTGTGGAATTATGGCTTGAGTGCAGAAGTTCAGACTGTAAATATCCTGTACAAATCGGTGCTGGCCAGGCACCTGCTACTGTAAATGTCTGTGCATACCAGTGTTAAGGGTTAAAGTGCCGTCAGTAATTCCTCTGCATTCACAGGACCCTTTTGCACAAACAAAAAACATTTTTACAATGAACTGCCTCTGTTGTGTTGTGTGGGATGCCATCTTTGCAACAGCTATTGTCATACTAACTCCCAGCTGTGATGTATGGAAGTGTACCAATATCAGAACACATGGTGATACATAGAAAGAAAATTTCAAAAATTGGAATTGTCAGCCCTTTTCTGAAGACTCTGAATATTCAGACAATGAATTTAATTTGTTTATTTGCAAGTATTAACACACTATGTACTGGATATTAAATATTCTTTGCCATAATCACTTTTCAGGTATTTATACATAAATATTTGGTACTCTTTTTTGTACACATGAGAGTCGGTACTGTGGGATAGGAATTAGTTTTTGGTAAGATCTTATAGTGGTGTCTAATTGTTAGTGGTTTATGTTTCCACATAAAGTTTCAAAGATTTCTTCCCTAAAGTCTGTAAGTAGAATCAGATTGCAGTGTTATGGTAGGGGTACAAGAGAAGTGGGGTTCATAATATTGGCAGATGCAAGCACCACATACGTGTGCAACAGAGTCGTCTTTCTGAAAATATGGGTTTCTGTTGGAAATGGGTAAAATCAGTATCAGTCTCAACACAACTGTATTTATTAGACAATATAGTCTGTAGTCTATAGACTGTATTTTCTGATAAAGATAATTGTGTTGAGACTGATTGTGATTTTACCTGTTCATATCATTGACACACAATGGGATATAACGTGTAAAAAAAATTGCATTTCTGTTCTTACCAGTACATCACTTTAGTTCCATTTAATGCCTCTTCTGACATGTACTTCCATATGTTATTTGCTATTTAGCTTTCTAAACTGTGAATAATTCCTGTCCTATATTGTGCCATTGTATAGTATGAGTGTTGCATGAAGAGAAGTATTTTTGTTCAGTTGATAGTAGTGGGCCAAATATAATTTGCTGTGTGTAATTACTTGTAACAACCATTGAGTAGCTCTTGTGGATGAGTCTACCTTAGAGAGACTGACATCCCTGCGGTGCCATCAGATTACAACTTGTCTCCACAATCATCTCTACACTGTCAGTGTACAGCTGTAATTATTGCCTTGTCGTCTGCATTGCTAGTGGCATTGCGTATTATGAGAGTGTAATTGTCATACAGATGTAATTAACTTGCTAGGATCCTGTTTTTGAGAACTGGTCGCACTGTACAAAGATGAGTTTTGGCTGAATATGGGAAGGGGTTCGTTAAACATATCCTGCATTTTATGCACAGGTTGCAGAAGTGCTCAGACTTACCTCATGCCTGGATCTGTGTCACAGTTTTATAATCATAATGAAGGAATTAATTATCATGAAACACAACCAGTGGATATGCTTTAATCTGGCCGCGTGTTTTGACACAACATGTTCAACTTCAGGCCATTTATACAGTATTCACAAAACGTACCATATAAAATTGTATTAAAAAGCACAGATAATAGAGATCTCAGTTTTACATTGAAACCAATACATGTTGCTGTGTCATATTTGTTATGATAATGATTAAAATTATTATAATGTATTTTGGCGTGGTAGACGAATATGCAGTATAAAGTCCATGGAATATTGCCTTGTTTGTCTTGTTGCTTGTAGCTGTTTATCTATGTTCATTGTAATTACTTGTTTTGGATAGGTGGTGAAATATGTTGAATTCAGTTGTTATTTAGAAAGTGCTGAAACTGGTGCACAAATGTACTGTACTATGTTGTAATCAAACTGTTTTGATGCATACTTCTACTTTGTGTTCAGACCCTGTCACTACTAAAGATTCTGATGTTTAAATCAAAGTAATGATGTGTTTCTTTAACAGTGCTGTCAGTTGTTAAGATTATATAGGATGATGGATGAAGTGTGAGTATGGAGCATTGGTGAAATGGTACTGATGGGGCAAAACCAAAATACTTGTAGAGAAACCTACACCACAGCCAGTTTTGCAACCACAGAATCACACATGAACTGCCCTGGGATTAGAGCCAAGCCTCTATAGTTAGAAACTGCTTGAGCCATGGCACAGGCTCAAATAATGGGTGCAGTTGCCTTAAACATCATGTGTAATTTTCATGTTGCAAATATTTGTCAGATTACATTTGTCCTGTGCTTGCTGTTTTGTATATGAAGTTTGTCTTTTAAAAGAATGGTTCATATCCACTTACATATTCTGCAGCATATGTGACATTTAACTGTGAGCATGTTCTTGCAGCCAGAAGTAGCCCAGGAAGCTTGCAAATCAGCATGAGAGCACATTGCAAAGTCAGTTTTGGGCTTTATGCTGAGTGCAGGTACAAAGCACATATCAATGGCAGCCCTGGAGGAAATCAGTCTGGATACCATTCAGTGTGCATGTACATAACATTATGGTGAGTTGTCATCAGCTGTGTCATGAAAGTTCACTGGAGCATTTTTTGCAACCAGTGATGTGCCACTTAATTTGTGGTACTTGGCACATTTTAATACCCTTATGTTCATCACATCACAGCTGGAAACGTTACTGTACAAGTGATTTCTCACTTTTTGAACTACTGTACTGTGTTTACTGTATGTTACTCTTTTCTTTTCGCATCTCTCTTTTTGGTGTAAAGATGTGACATACGAGAGGTTACACAGGCCTTGAGGTGTGTCAGCACACCGTTCAGATCTGTGTTACAAACTTCATGCCCCTGTACAATGGATATGTGTCTCGGCCCTACATTGCTTTGCGTGTCCCGATAAATAATTTTGAATTACAGGCGTCCATTGTGGTGGCAATTATGTCTGTTTATTTTTGTACCACTTGAAGGTGTCAATCAACTAACTTCATTGAACAGACTCCCTCTTGAGCAGCCACCCCATAGATTTTCATTTCCATCTTTACAAAAGCCTTCACTGGCCCCTATCCTGTGCCAAATGAATTCAGTCCACACTCTCCCACTCTATTTCTTTAACCTTCTAAAAACCTGCATTCACATATGCAAGTGCACACAGTAAACAGCCCAAGAAATTCATTTTATATATTTAGGCAACAAGGAAATTTGCTATATTTTTAAGACATCCTGCATAATTTCAGTTTTATTTTCCAGAAAATTCTGTTTATTTCATAATTTATGTTTTCCATAAACCATGCACTAAACTTTAAGTACACACCGCAACGGGATGAAGGTTAAGCTCCATTTGAATGTTATGTTTTCGTCTGCCTCAGGATCCTACAGGTGGTCATTTTCCTTCAGGTTTTTCATCCCAAGTAGTATGTACAGCTTTTGTGTCTCCCATGCATGCTACATGTCCTGCCCAAATCATCCTTGTGATCACCCTGATAACAGTTGAAGAGCACAACTTGTGATGTTTCGCATTATGTAGTTTTCTCAAGTCTCCTGTTACTTCCTCTTAGTTCCAAATATTTTCTTCAACACCCTGTTCTCAAAGAGCGCAGCATCTGTTCTTCCCTTAGTGGGGGACACCAGGCTTCGAGTTCAAACAAAACAACATGTAGAGTTATAGATCTATGTATAAGAAGTAAATGCTGAGGGAAGCAAGTATATGTTCGGGTCTCATGCACGGTATGTGGCACAAAATTACGACATAAAGATAGGAAATAAATCGTTTGAAAGTGTGGGAAAGCTCACATATTTGGGACAACCCTAACAAATCAAAATTCCATTCATGAAGAAAATAAGAGCAGTTTGAAGTCATGAAATGTGTGCTATTATTCAGTGTGAAATTTCTTGTCTTCCAGTTGACTATCACCAAATCTAAGAATCCACCATACAACTGTATAATTTTGTCTGTTTTTTAGTGGAGGTGTGAAACTTGGTCTCTCACATTGAGGGAGGAATATAGGCTGAGGGTGCTGGAGAATAGGGTGCTGAGGAGGTTGTGCGCCTGGGAGGGATGATGAGGTAAGAGAGGGCTGGATGAGATTCCTTATGTGTTTCTCACCAAACATTATTCAAGTGCTCAAATCAAGAAGAGGGACATGGGCAGCGCATGTGGCACGTTTGTTGGAGAGGAGAGGTATATACACAGTTCTGGTGGGGAAACCTGAGGGAAAGAGACCACTTGGAAAACCTAGGCATAGATGAGAGGATGATATTGAAGTTGACCTGAAATAAGTTGGTTGGGATTTTGTGGACTGGATTAATCTGGCTCCAGCAAGTGGGCAGGCTGTTGTGACCATGGTAATGAATTTTCAGGTTCCAATAAAATATGGGGAATTTCTTGACTAGCTGAGGAACTGTTACCTTCTCAAGGATTCCGCACAATGGAGTTATTTGAGTGTTTGTTTGTTTGTTACCTCCACTTGCAGTGCATGAAGTTCGGGTTCTTTTGTGTGCATTCCACTCTGCCTACTGTCAGTACCGACATGTACATTCAGTAACTGACAGAAGTGGTCTGAAGCTACTCACAGTATAGCGGCAGTCTGCAAGCAGATCTCCACTGTTATTCTCTACTCGCTGTTTCCAGTTCATTAAGTTAGTTTTTGACATATTCCGTTTGAGGAGCCAAGATAGCGTAATGTAGTGACCAGGCTACAAACTACATATTTCATTTTTGAGGAGCCAAGATTGCACAGTCTAGTGAGTATCCTACGGTGTGGATGATCTGAGGTTCGCATTCTGGTATGGTAAGATATTTTTCTCCCCTTCCAAATGTCCAGACCAGCTCTGGGGCCCACCCAGCCCCCTGTACATGGCTGGTGGGAGAACTTTTCCCAGGGGTAATGCAGCTGGGCTGCAATGAGGCTGACCACTAACCTCCATCGGGTGCCAAGGTTAGGAATGAGCAGAGCTGTACCTGCACTCCTGCTGTGTGCCTTCATGGCATGTGTAGGGAAGATGTCACATTTTTAATATTCCTTCTCTTGGTTCATGAAGTGTGTACTAGTTTCACATCTCACATTGTTTTATATTAATTTGTTTATCTTGGATATAAAGGCATTAAATATTATATTGTCAGTACACTGATAAATGTATAGTAGACTTACTGTGGACTGTTGCTTGTACTGCAGAGTGTGAACTGGATGGGACTCTCTCTTCTGTCCTTAATGTTGCAGCTCATGAAATTTTTATAACAGTTAGAAGCCACTTTTGCTAAATGCTTCTACTTCCATATTGGGTCCAGTCAAATTTACAAATCCCTATGCAAAGTTGGATTTTTTTTTTACAAAATTTCCACTTGTGTGGATTTTTAGTAACTTGCAGGTTGCATACATAACCTAAAAATTTCATAGCATCACTTTGTTTGAAATTCCCTGTCCTTAAAATGCACTTCGTAGTATTTTATATAGGGATGTTAATAGCCTGTCAGCATACCATATTTCATATTTGTAGCTGCAATGGTTCACCATTTGTGACTATCAAATGCAAGAACAACCTTGTCACCTTGTTACTGTTTTATGTGACACACACAAAGAAAATATTTTAAGAGAAGCAGTATATTATTTACCAGTAGACAGAATTTTAGAACCAGGAGTACAGTCCCCATACTTTGTGGTGGCCACTGAGGTGTGGCTGTGCTAGAAACTAGGCAAAGTTTACCCTCCCTGTTGAGAGTGTAAACTGATACACTCTGTGAACTGTGAAGGTAAGCTGTGGACAGCCAGACAGTACATTCAGAAGTCTGCTGGCAGTAATGAAAGTTGTGCATGATACTCCATTAATAAGTCACACAGTAATTTAACCCTTTGGAGACTGAAATTTATCTAAATTTTATACAGTTTGTACCTCACAGAGGAACAGTTACTCTCGATTGTATACCAACTGGTTAATGTTGTGTAGGGTACTAATCACTCCCTATTGTCAGAATTTCTACAAAAAGAAACACACTGTATGGGCAAAATGCAAAATTTTTAAATCTTATTGCAGGTGATATCAGTAGTTACCATTGGGCAAATATGGCTACTGGTGTTCATTTCCCAAGAGATACAGAGCTTTGCTGTCATGTTGTCTGTTTTCGTGTCTGCTATCTTCCATCAGTGTTACCCTTCCCCCACATCTTTACTCCCTCACACAGGCACAGTGAAGTAGTAGGCTGGCATACAGCTGGTTTTTAATGATAAAAACTGCGTTCTTCTGTGATGTGGCATCATACTGGTACCATTCTGCCCAGCTGTACAGTCCCACAGTCCAAAAGAAAGTCATTTTCATAGTCAGCACTGAAAATTTTAACCTCAAAAGCTTTATGCACTTCACATGGATAGAGTTGTTACAGTTTACTTTAAAGATGTAGACAGTTGGTTTGTTTGAATTTAAATTTGTTTCACTTTTGTTTTCCTTGTTTTCTCATACACAGAATGTGCAGCATCAGAGCCTGTAGCAGGACTTGAAGAGGGAGCTCTGTTGCATTATTTTGCTGACCTGCATCAGTTATGAGATCTGTTCATAACATGGGACTGGCCAACATATTTTCATGAGTATGATCAAGAAAACAGCGAGTACCAGTAGGTCAACCCTAACATAGCTATCATATTGCTAGAAAAGTAAGTTATGTCCAGGATACAATCCCTTGTTTTTTAACTCCCTATCAATTATGAAGGTAATTTCTCTATGTTATTATGCTGTATGAACCTTGCAGTACGCATACTGTGAAATGTCATATTACTGAGAGTTGATAAACAGTCAGTCAAAGCAATATGGAATGAAGCAAGTGTGAGGTATCATTGTGGTATTTGTCCAGAGGGATGGAAGAAAATGGTAAATACTCGAATCAAGCTACTGTAGGTAGGATGCCATTGGATACTTCCTAAACATGCATCACATGTTATTACTGCACTGGTCCTCTGTAGAAAGGTAAATAAAACGCAATGTACTGTGTGAGATGCAAGGTGGTCTCAGCAGTGCTGATGAATACTCGTGCTGTCTGGGATTTGACACAAGGGTGCCAAATTGCAGAAGACAGCAAGCAGTTGTAATGCTGGAGAACAATTGATATTTGGCGGTGGCCACATGCTCTAAGTCTGCCGTTGCATTTGAATTTTCATTTAGAACCATTAACAGCATGTTTGATATTGTAAACCCTTCATGAGTTATCTGTGCTGTGTGTTTGCACGGTTTCATAATGAATGTGAGTACAGTGAAACCCTGAGGGTCAGCATTTAGGGGATACTTTTAATAAATCTGTGTATAAGTCGTGTAAACTGTTGCTTCTCGTAAGTTAAGGATTTACCTGCATTTTGTTCATGGAACTTTAATTCCTACACTGTAGCATGACACTGTAAAACCACACATTAAAGACAGTGATGATGACTTGAAGGATGCCAAGATGCTTATGTTACAACAAAGATACTAAGTGCTGGGAGTCAGACTGTATGCAACAAAAATTTACAAGATGGCACACAGAACACGTGACAATACAAAAAGAAACAGTAACAAAAGAGCGCTTGCTACGAGATTAAGTCTTGTGTTTTTGGATTTAAAGAACAGTCTATTGTGTTTTCTTTATATCTATGACTTTTCTTTTATCCTGACAGTTTTGTTTTGCTGTGTTCAGGTTACATGAAGTAGACAAGAAAAATGTTTTCTCGGTGCTGATAAAGAGTGAAAAAGACAAAAAGAAACCCTCAGAAACAGTTATGGCTGTTGGCCCTCACAGCACAGCAGCAATGTGAAGTGTGACTGTTGTAAGTTCAAGACCAGTTCAGCCAGTCTGCTGCAGTGCAAACCACCAACATCTTATCCTTTCTGTTGCAGTAGCTATATGTGGGAAATAAACTTGAATGTATTTTTCCATAGTAGCATAATTATACATTTTTATTGCTATGGTGAAGTATAGTAAAAAAACCCATTTAAGGTTCATTCTGGGAACAGAAGACCTTAACACCAAACTGAAGATAACTTCAGACAGGCGAGATTTATTGCTGAAATTGCTGGCTTCACATAACTGATGTGTTCTTGTAAATGAGGAAGAACCTTAAATAAAGAACATTAAATGGAGGTTCGTCTATTCTGTGTCATTACATACTAGTCGTGAAGCCAGTTGTGCTGATACCAGTAATTCGTGCTTTTGTAATATATCTACTGCTGGTGCCTCACATACACCATTAAATGGCAGAACATTTGTAAACTTTGTCATCAGGAACAAAGTGACTCAACACTTATCCAGGTCTTCAGGTATGAGCATGCCAAGTTTGTAGGGAAACCGTGGATGGAGATGGACACTCTGTATGGTGGGTATGAAAGGCACCATTGATCAATCTTAAGGCGATTCATCCTTGTTATATTTACAATATCATAGTAATAAAAATATGCTTGTGTTCAGACAGAACACTTGTTGTTTTGATTTTAAGCTTTCACCATGAAATAAATATTGTTTCCTAGTTTTCCTGCACACATCGTGCAAAACCCCAAAAACCAGGAAACGTTGTTGTTGTTGTTGTTGTTGTTGTTGTTGTTGTTGTTGTTGTTGTTGTTGTTGTTGTTGTTGTTGTTGTTGTTGTTCATTATCTCCTGTCACAGGCCTTTTCTCCCTGGTACTTCTCTTGAACCAACGGTGATCACCCCTGCTCATGTTTCAAGTTTCAGACCACAGTACTTTCTGTATTGTGTGTGATGTTCCAAGTATAGCTGCCTTTTGTAGTGATCTGTTGAACGTTTTCCTGGTATGGCTTCTAAGTTTTTCTTTAAACCTTCTGTTACTATTCCAGTGGCTCCAATTACCACAGGTATAATCATACATTTCATGTTCCACATTTGCTTTATTTTTATACATAAACTGTTGTATTTTAGTTTCTTTTCTGCTTCCATTTACATGACATTTCTGTCCACTGGTATTGCCACATCTATCAGTATGTTGTGCTTGTGTTGTTTTGTTGTTGCTGTTGCAGTTGCTGTTCCTGCTGTTGTAACAGATGGACTTTGTTATTTTCAGAACTTCAGACACAAGGATGCCACAGTTGGAACAGCAAATGAACATAGGTTTTGCGATGACTAAGGAACACATTCTCAGAAACATATGGGAACAAGGTCATTGGGCCAGCTGTACTTTAGAAATTGTTTAGGCTTTTGAAGGAAGGCCAAAAGTTACTGAGAGGTCTCCTGCAGAAGGGAAAGCCAGTGTAACAACAGCCCCATGTTCAAGAGGTGAGCCAAGATTACTCTTAGAAGAACAAGCGAAGTTACTGAAGCGGTAGATGACTGCAAGATCCTATCCACCCTCATTTTTGGGGATCTAGAGATGTGACAGTGCACCAGGTCATCTCTCTCCTTTGGTATGAAAGTGCTTAATGAAGGCTGTGCTTCCAGAGCATCCCTGTTTTCAAGATCTAGTCCTTGCTGATTGCTGTCACATCCCAAGAAGGGTGTGTCAGTGTTTCTGTAGCCTCCCTGTTCTTCAGATGTAGTCATTGCTGATTGCTGCCTCTGCCCAAGAACAGTATATCAGTGTTTGTGTATCCTGCTTATTCTGCAAATCTACTACCTGCTGACTTCTGTCTGTTTCTAAGAATAGTATATCAATGTTTCTGTATCCTCCTTGTTCTCCATGTATCATCTCTGTTAGTTACTAGATTTGAATCTGGCCAACTTCAGTTTCAGGTATATATTGTACCACCCACCATTTTCAAGGGAAGGGATCAAAGTTAACATACAACAGACTGTAAGACAGCCAGGCAGGTATGATGTGGAGGTTTCTAATCAGTGCACAACACGACGACATACTGATGAATGGTTTAGTGACGTTTAGCATTTTATTAAAGAAAACCCGCACATTTTCCACTCTTCAAGCTTCCTGATCTTGCAGTAACCTACTACTTACGATGGGGCTACATCAAAACCAAGGTGGCCAGAATACATCCTACCAAACTGCTGACTTAACACAGTGAATTGGGAGGGTATACAAGGGGACCTCTAAAGAAATGCTGTGTGTTATGTTATCTTTCCATTGCAACTGAAGGAGTGTATTGAACAACTGGTCACCTGCCAAGTGTCATATTCAAACAGTAGTGATTAACATAAATTGTCATGGGCATGGAATGTATCTACTATTGTTAGTGTTTCCAGTTTGCATTAAAATGTGATTTGGTTTCAAAAACCAGCAGGTATTTCTGGTGTCTCTTGTAAAAGTGTAGCTCCGTATATGGAATTGGAGCCAGTAATTGAATTTGGAAGTCACATTATGTTTCGGTTCTTCTGTTGAATCAAATGTACAGCAAATGGGCTGCCATCAGTACATATAATTCCTTATAGAACTCTCCCCAAACATAGCATTGTTTGTTACAGTCCAGTGAAATGCTCAAAAACTTCATGAATGTGGCCACCTAATTCTGTCAAATACCAATAACAAGGTTGACCCTAGTGGCCGCGCAGTCTAAGGTATGGGTGTGCAGCTATTTGCTTGCTGGGATCGCAGGTTCAAATCCTGCCAGGCACACGGATGTCTGTCTCTTATGAGTGTCGTGTGTTTTCAGGTAGAGGTCTCAGCAACGGGCCGATCACTTGTCCAGAGGAGTCCTACCAAGTGTGGTGTGTCTGACTGAGTGTGACCGTGATGCCCCGAGAATGAGGAGGCCCTGGCCCACTACAGGCTGTTGCGCCTTGGGGGAAATATGAATAAGTACTAATCATGTCCACACTAGCAATGTCTCTTTACTCTGTAGCCTGCACTTGCTGTACGCATTAAAACTCCTTGTTCATACACAAGGACACTGCTCTGTAAGACTTGTATGTCTGTCATCAAGCCTCCGACAAATCAATCGCAGCATGATACTTTTGCTGCAGACTACATGTATGCGTTGAAAAATGTCAGTACGTATGGGTCAGTGCTAACTAGAGAGCACTGAGACAGTGGCTGTATGGGCCTAATTCATACTTATTATCTGTAGTTAACATAACCAAAACATGTTTAGTTAACAGTCTGTGTACCTATTCAATGAAAGATTCGGAACGCCTCAAGTCATCATTTTTTTGACAATTTATTGAACTTTATAAACAACTGCCACGTACATGGAGAGTTAAAGTAAAAGTTATTTTACTGAGAAATTAAAAATTGGGTCTGTAGTAAGATTGTAGGAAAATTGCGGGTAAAGGAAGTTGATTCCAATGCTGACAAAAATTCAGAAATAAAAGGAATAAATAATTTGCGAAGTTGTTATGGCACAGAAAAGAAAATAGTAAGAGATCCTTACAAAGGAGATGTGGCTAAAGAAAGAAAATTAAACAAATTTCTGGTAATATTATTTGTTGCATGTTTTGTATGATTAGCAAATTTCCACAGAAAAGTTTTTTGAACAGTGAGGAAGAGGAAAATACCTTGGTAAGTCAATTTGTTTTACAATTTCCTAAACCTTCAATTTGTCTTTAATGGTTGTAAAATATGTTTTTCATGAACACTGTTAATTGCTGAGGCATTTGAACATAAACTGGTGCTTTCAGTGTAATTTTAAAATACTTGTATGTCAAGAGGGATTTATGCCTATGCATATTGAAGGAGTAGAGGTATAGCTCCAATCACTCTTATCCTCAGTAGTAGATGGATGTCAGTGGTTTGCTTTATGCCCCAGCCAATTTACTCCCGGGAAAGAACCCGGTACCCATTAAGTAGAAGGCTGGGTGGGCCTCAGAGCCGGTCTGGGCGTTTTGAAGGAGACAAAGGTCTCTTGCCTGCACCAGGCTCCGAAACTCTGTTCATCCAGTCTGTAGCCTATTCACTAGACTGCATCGATAATAAATTAAAATTATATGTAGCTCGACTGAAAACACTGGAGGGATAGAATGCATAAGCGTACATAGGCCAACAAAACAAACAGTGTATATGATACGAATGTTAAGTTAAAATGTCTACCGACAAAAGTTACTCCTTTGTATGATAAGGTGGTGGTCCTGAAAAGGGCCGGTTTGGCTCTAAGCAGGCCCAGAAGAGAAAGGCTATGTGGTACTGGAAATGGTCAATCTGAAGAAACTGCTCTGTTACTTCGAAGGTGCGTCTGCTCCATCTGTGATGTCACCATCCCATAACATTTAGGCAGAGAAAATACATCCACTGGGGGCAGCTGTCGTGAACTGATTGGTGCTGGTTTGTCTGGAATGAAACAGAAATTGATTGCAATAAGCTTGTCACATCAGCAGTATTACATCCTGCAACAGCCTGCAGTGGCTGGATTACTAAAGAAGAAATAACTGCTGAAAGACACGCACAGGAATGCAAAATGCACATTATGCAGCTTGCTGTGCTTTAACTTTGTGCAGATTTAAAAACCTAAATATTTTACCTTTGTATTCACAATGTATATTTTCTTTACTACTATTTATCATAAATAATAAAGATAAGTACAAATCAAACCAAGAGATTCATAGCTTCAGTACTAGATATAGCACGAATTTGCACCTTCCAACCTCAAATTTGGCAGATTCTCAAAGAGGAACCTACTACTTTGGAATTAAAGTTTTCAGTCATCTCCCATGTAGTAGAAAAAGCTTAAGTAATGAAATAAAATGATTTAAACCGGCCCTAAAAAGATTTCTTCTTTCTAATTCGTTCTGTTCCTTAGATTAATATTTTAATTGTAATTTCAATTAAATTTTTGTAATTATTTTAGTTGCTGCAGCTGATATTATACATAATTACATTACATAAGATATATAATATTTCAATAATTATACGTCTTTTAATGGCCTGCTATTACGTGATGAGTAACAAATTTCTGAAAACTGCTATTAGCAAGTATATTATGTACTTGTGACTTTCTGTATATTACATATTTAAGTATTTTGTGACCTGTTCTGTTGTTTTTGATTATGCATGCATACATACATACATATATACATACATACATACATTCATTCATTCCATGGATCCATAATTTTGTCACAAGACAACAGGATGTGGAATAACTCATAAACATACAAAAACATACAAAAATGTACATTGCAAAATACTTTAAACATTTTATGTGCAGCCTTAGAGGTCATTACCATAGTTTATCAGTACACATAAGAAATTCATCTACAGAGTAAAAGCAGTGTGCCTTTAAGTATCTTCTTAGTGCTACTTTAAATTGTGCCTTTTCATTATTAAGATTTGTGACACTGTATGATAAACTATTGAAAATTCTGATGCTAGAATAGAATGCACTTTTCTGCAAGCATGATAGGTTGGCCATTGGTCTATGAAGATGGTGCTTATTCCTTGTGTTAAGAGCAGACTGATTTCATGGAATACCCATTACCATTCTGTTTAAACTCTCATGTCTTCTCATTTTCTATATAAAAATACAAATATTAACCCTTTAAAGACGAAGCGTATGTGTTTTATATAAGGACTCAGTGCGTACCGCGCTGTAATCACTCTCCACTTCAGTTATAAAAACCAATCTCTTAATGTTTTATAAGACAAAAGTTGCTGTTTGTTCTGAGATCCATACAAAACACATAAACGCAATGTGGGCACCACGTAGAATTTTTTAATGTTAAACCTGGCGGTACGTAAAGTTACCGCTAGGCTTTAAAAGGTTAAAACACACAGAAGTCAGAATAGAATAAAATAGAATACAAAAGGGAGGCACTACAGTGACCTGTGTACTTCAACTGTTATCAATCGTTTGTGCAGCCCTCATCTCATTCATTCAGCAATCCTGCACCTTGAACAAACGAGTCCCTTGCTGACAGAGATGTACTCAAAGGCATATGGTTTCATAAAATGACAACCCAGGTGCTTGAAGCTTAATGCGGCTAAAGCCTCACGGTCACAAAAAACATGTGAGGCTATGTCAGACACCTATTTGCATGTGTTACACTTGGGACTGTTTAATGCGCCCCAGCTTAAACACGTGTCCTTTTAAATGACAGTGCCATATTAGCAACTCTGTCATTATTCTTAGCTGGTTTCTGCTCAGGTGGAGCAATTAACCAGCTTTTTCTTTGCAGAGAGTTTTCTACGATAGCCCCTCGCCTGCCTTTGTCAACATATGGTCTGCCAATGCTCCTCGTTTTTCCTACTCGTCCAGTCCCTGATCACCTCCCTGGCAATCTTTGCAGGTACAAAGAATGTAGGTTCAGTTCCTCTGAGTGGATGTGAGGAGCGTTGTTTGGCTAATAGATCAGCTGTTTCATTTGCATCAATTCCCATGTGCTTTGGCACCCACATGTAAGGTAAATTCTGTCTGTTGTTTCAAATGGGTGTGAAACTTTGTCACAGTGAGGGAAGAACATAGGCTGAGAACGTTTGAGAGAGTACTGAGGCAGATATTTGGGCCTTAGAGGGACGAGGTAAGAAGGGTAGTGAATAAACCTGCATAATGAGGAGCTTTATGATCTATACTCCTCGCGAACATGATTTGGACGACCAAATCAAGAAGAATGACGTGCTGGGCTTTGTCGCACACATGGAAGAAGTGCATACCGGGTTTCGGGGCGGGAAACCTACGGGAAAGACACCACGTGGTAAACCTCGGTGTAGCTGGCAAGATAATACTAAATAAATATCAAAGCAATAGGGTGGAATGGCATGGACTCGTGCAGAGTAGAAACAGCAGTCCTGACGCTGATCGTGGACCATGGGCGAGCTCGTGTGAAAACTGCGACGAACCTTTGTGTTCCTCACAACGCGCGGAATTTCTCGACCGTGTGAGAAGTGATTACCTTTCCAAAAACCATTCTGCTCCATGGCGTTAAAGATCAATCACCTTTATATCGGCATGGATACAAACCGTGAATCACACCCCTTCGGTGATGCATCGTCATTTACTATCCGTGGTAGTCCTATATCAGAGGCATGGACATGTAAGTCAATGCTAATCCATGGAAACGAGTGCTGTCAAATGCAGATTGCGCTGCCGTCGTGCCGGCGGAAGCCGATATAATTTGGCGGTTCTCATCAAGCGCCACACAGTAGTGCTGCTATTTAGTTTTCTATTTCTTATCTCGCAAAACAGTTGTGTCTGTAGTGTGTTATGTTATTTTCTGCTGAGAGTGATATATTGTTGGGGTTTCAGTCCAGAAGCTACAATAACCGCCACAAAACAGGAAACTAGCATTGTTAATACTTCATTCCCAGTACACGAAATTCTTGAGGTACTCCATACCAGAAGACTGAAATGGATCAAGTCGTGGAAATGAGGAATTTGATAAAAGATAATGCCATTGAAATTCGACTTCAAAAAGCCCCGTCTTATGTTCAACCATTCCTAAATGAGACGGTGGATGGAAATATAATCATCGTATACAAGCAGCTGGTAGGTTTGTTTGGTGTTAACTACAATTGAATTAGTTTTATAGGATTTACTCGTATAACACGTCCTTGACTGCAATGTCACTGCCGTCGTCTATTAAGTGATAGCGTAATTTGTAAAGCGACTAGGCTCTAGGCTGTGCTTGTGGGGAATAATGGTTCGATTCCAAGCAGGGGCAAGAGTAGCCACTCGCCTCCATCTAGTACCAAGTTGAAAGGTAAGAAGAACTAAATGTCTGCTCCCCCCATGTGGCTTCACAGGTGTACAGGGCCAACTTTAGGTTTCTTACTTTTACTTTTGAGGAAGCATAAATGAGGTATACTAGATATGTCATACTATTTGAAGATCCATAGCTTTGTCATATTTTTTCAAAGTTGTTGTCCAACACTAAACATACGTAGTTTAAATGCTTATGCTGGCATTCAATTTTACTGATGTCTACACTTAAAGCCTTTTTCTTACAGGTAACAAGGAATGCAGCAACAAATAGACTCTCAGTGCCAGACTGTAGTGCAGGTAAGGAAACAATGTAGTGTTCTTGCATTACATTGTTTTTACTTGCCACTAATTGTAACATGGAGTACGAGTGTACTTACAGAATAAATGTAAAGTACGTGAGATACTGGCATGGGCTGGAGTATTATTACCAGCATCATAAATAGAGGGCTACGTGTAACCAGCGATGCCAAAAGAATTGGGAAGTATAACAGTTTCTCCTAAACTGTATCTTTATCTTTCTGATTTTACAGGCTTCTCAGTATGCATGTCCCTGGGTGTATATAGTGCGGATGTACATACATGAATGTGTCTTATCATCAGACTGCAGTATAAAAGTTTGTTGTGTAAGAACTTCTGGTGAACTGAAGATTGCTTGTGTAGGTTATTTTATAGGTAGAGTAAAATCGCAATCTTATGGCACTCCGATGCATGAGCAGCCTAGTGTATGAGAGCAGTGGGGGTCGTAGGGCAGGCAGATGAAGGGCAGAGAATGTGAGTGCAGCATGTAACATCTCTTTCTAAAAACATGCATTTGCGTTCTTACATTCTCATACCATTTATTCAGTCGGAGTCCAACGATAATGGAAGTATGCCACAACCACCTGCATGGTTTCCTGTTTTAGACAGGGCCACAGTGTAGTACTAGTATTCTAAGGAGGGCAATGTTTTTGTTCAGCTAATAGGTGGCAACACAGAACAGTCTCTACTCTGTAATATCTTGTAACCAACTAACCCATCACCCTCTAGAACCACCTGTGGATGATGCCAAGTGGAGAGACTAAAAATCGGTCATTTGTGCAGTGCCATAAGTTTGTGTCCAAGCTTTATAGGCATCTTGCAGGAACATGTTGCCTCCAGCTTCAGGGTAGAAGATTTATCTTTACTATTGTATTGAAGTACTGGTATCAATGTACCAAACTACACAGCGTCACATCACACAAGACAGTAAGCTTCCTTTAGACATAGCTACTGCTTCTACATTCTCAACCAGATGGACCCTTTAATAATATAATTTTTACATTCATCTTTCAGACTTTGACCTGTCAGGTTCTCCTTTGCCATATTCATTCGGTCCAGATGATTATGATGATGATACGATTATTAGTGGTCCAATAAAACATTGGCATGAAGATGAAGAGAGTCATGGTTCACTTTCTGTGATAAAAGCCAGGTAAGTAAGATCATTTATTAATAGCTGCTGAGTTTCTTCTAATTCGGTCCCCCTTGTACATTTTTAAGTCACCAAACTTTCACTGCCCTGTATATTTTCCGGACCATAGGACACTATTTTTTGTGCAAGGTACTGCATAAAATTCACTTGTCTTATAATCTGAAAGTGCATGAGTATAACCTTCCATGGAACTGCAATTCCTGCATTAACATGGCTTGTCCGCAGATGGAGGGGCAAAACTTCTTTTTTCCTTATGCTGTACTGGTTTGTCAGTGGCACACAGTGACGTTTTTATTTAATAATTTGTTCTCGTAACAGAATGTGTAGTAAACAGAGAAGGATTTTATATACTGTAGGTTTCGAATTCAATTTCAGGTCGGAACAAAATGTTTTAAACTGACAAAATGATACATGAAAGAAGGCGAGAGGAAGAATGCTAGACGTTAGAAAACAACAAACAATTTTATAAACATGTTGCAAATTGGCCTGATCTGGAAAAAAAAACGAATAACAGTCGACAGAAACATCAGAATCTCTGTGTCTACACATATGATCATTTTTGAAGTGAGAAGATGAAATCTGCATGTGGAATCAGTGATTATATCTTATCAGAGGGGTGTATATTAGGCAAGCATAAAAGCATTTAATGCGTTGCCAATATCTATTGCTGAATTAGTAACAAACAAGAAACATTTTATAATAGCTCTAAAAAATTCTTAATTGATAAATCCTTTTATTCTGTTAATGAATATTTTAATTTTTGATGGAAGATGAGGACTGACGATGACTCTAAGAAAAAATATGTTATCATGATTTTATTATTTTAGATATTCAAGAATTGATTGTAAAATGTATATAATTGTATTTTAAATTGATATATATTGACTATTGATTGTATATTGGTCATGTCCAGTCATAAATGACTTCTTTCATAGCCAAGCCATAAGTGACTATATGATATATTGATGAAATGTATATATGTGTGGGTATGTATGTATTTTGCTGGGGCAACTGCTTGGTATTATGGATTTGTGAAGAGGTGTGGAATGTGAAACACAAAATGTTTGTTAAGTCTTGCAAGAAATGTAGTATCAGAAATTCCCTCAATGGTACCAAAGGGTTTTTAATATTTGAAGAAAGTGGAAGGTTGGTCAGCAACAGGAGGAATGATGAGTGTGACAGTAGTGATGATTTTAGGGAATCCTGTGATCAGTGGAGACTTTGTACTTCGCTGCCATCTTGTTGAATAAGTATCTTTGAATTTGAGCTGCAAATATTAATAAATTTTTTACCCTAAATTTTCCGTCTTAAGTCTTATGGTCCAGATAATATGGTAATTGGTGCTAGAATATCAGTGGTTTAAATGTCCCTTAAATTACCTAATTTGGTCATATTTGGTTTGATGGCATCCACCTGAATTTGGTGTGTCATAAATACATTAGGCTTCATTAAATGAGAAGAACATCTAAACCATTTGGTTTTAAAATAATACAAAAATGAGACAAAATGTTCTTTGTGTTAACCATGTGCTTGAGCAAATGCAGAATTTGTGTTTGATCCAACTTCGTGCTTTGCCATGGGAATGGAAGATGTAAAACCTACATGAATCCTACTCCATTGTATTTTTGTTTATAGGAAGATTCTGAATTCATGCAGTCTGTATCTACAGTGTTGGAAAGAGCCTGCTTGGGTAGTCTGTGATGGTTCAGATCCTCAACAAAGTGTTTTACTATCAATATTTCATAACAGGAAGAGTGGCTGGGTGACACGTAACATTGTGCAATTGTTAGGGCACTGGAATTATAAACAGGCCGAAGAATATGCAGTTAAAATGAAGAACGAACATCTTTCACTGGCAAAAATTCCAGGATGTGAGGTTTGCAAT
Source organism: Coptotermes formosanus (assembly GCA_013340265.1). Lineage (NCBI taxonomy): Eukaryota > Metazoa > Arthropoda > Insecta > Blattodea > Rhinotermitidae > Coptotermes > Coptotermes formosanus. Next base: position 58,385 of record BLKM01000026.1, read on the forward strand.
TTATGTTGCATTTACTGCTGTTATTCAGATTGATAAGTGTAATAAACTCTGTGTTCCTAAAGAAGCGTGTACCGGTATTTAACCCTTTAAAGACGAAGCGTGTCTGTTTTATATAAGGACTCAGTGCATACCACGCTGTAAACACTCTCCACTTCGGTTATAAAAACCAGTCTCTTAATGTTTTATAAGGCAAAAGTTGCTGTTTGTTCTGAGACCTGTACAAAACACATAAACGCAATGTGGGCACCACGTAGAATTTTTTTATGTTAAACCTGTTGGTACGTAAAGTTACCGCTAGGCTTTAAAAGGTTAAAGACGAGACGTATCTGTTTTATATAAGGACTCAGTGCGTACCGCGCTGTAAACGCTCTGCACTTCGGTTATAAAAACCAGTCTCTTAATGTTTTATAAGGCAAAAGTTGCTGTTTGTTCTGAGATCCGTACAAAACACATAAATGCAATGTGGGCACCACGTAGACTTTTTTAATGTTAAACCTGGTCGTATGTAAAGTTACTGCTAGGATTTAAAATGTTAAATGTTATTTTCCTGGCATGACATTTAAGAATGCAGTAACCACACATGATGTGGTGAATAGTGGCACAGAGATAGAGAGATGGAGTCACTTGCTTGCTCTGTTGCCAAATGGGTGCCACTTAGACATGTGTGCTTACTTCAGAATGTACCCTTTGATGTTATTACTTAGATGCTTTTATGATTACGTACCCAAAATTTTATGACTGAGTTGTTACTTACCTTTGTTATTGATCATTGTTGCCCCCTTCAGAGTAGTCCTAAGTTTATGCAACAGGTCCAGCATTCCTGACACTGCTTAAACAATTACTGGAATTGACTTTTTGGAATCACATATAGGACCATCAGTTATTGTTACTGAACTTCAGGGTTATCTTCAACCAAATTTTCCCCATGTTTGAATTGAGAAGCTGTTTTGAGCATTTTGTGTGTCTGTGGTGCAGTTTTCTCAAGTTTAAAGTAAATTTAATGAAAATGTCTTGTTCCTTCAACTCAGCCCCTAGAAAGCTGCAGACTGCACTTAATAAGCTGAAGAATAAAGTCCTGTTGAGAAACAATGAAGAAGGTTATGGCTGCAAAACTCACTAGACTGACTCAGAAGATGGTCATACTATGATGCCTCGTGGCAGAAAGCTGTATTACTTGTCGTTTTCTGTTCTGGCAGTGAGTTTGTAAACTTTTGATATGTCTTTGTATTAATCTTTTAAAGCCTAGTGGTAACTTTACATACGACCAGGTTTAACATTAATAAATTCTACGTGGTGCCCACATTGCGTTTATGTGTTTTGTACGGATCTCAGAACAAACAGCAACTTTTGCCTTATCAAACATTAAGAGATTGGTTTTTATAACCAAAGTGGAGAGTGTTTAGAGCGCAGTACACACTGAGTCCTTATATAAAACAGATACGCTTCGTCTTTCACCTTTTAAAGCCTAGCGGTAACTTTACATACCGCCAAGTTTAACATTAAAAAATTCTACGTGGTGCCCACATTGCGTTTATGTGTTTTGTATGGATCTCAGAACAAACAGCAACTTTTGCCTTATAAAACATTAAGAGACTGGTTTTTATAACCGAAGTGGAGAGTGTTTACTGCGCAGTACGCACTGAGTCCTTATATAAAACAGATACGCTTCGTCTTTAACCTTTTAAAGCCTAGCGGTAACTTTACATACCGCCAAGTTTAACATTAAAAAATTCTACGTGGTGCCCACATTGCGTTTATGTGCTTTGTACGGATCTCTGAACAAACAGCAACTTTTGCCTTATAAAACATTAAGAGACTGGTTTTTATAACCGAAGTGGAGAGTGTTTACAGCGCGGTACGCACTGAGTCCTTATATAAAACAGATACGCTTCGTCTTTAAAGGGTTAATATTTCATCCTGGGGTCTTACCAAGCAGCTTTTAAATACCAAGTCAACAGACAGGAAGACGGGAAAAACACTTAAGAGCCGCATTTTAGAGTTAATTTTTATTTACATTATTGGCAATTGGTTCTTGTCTTCTTCATCCGGTGTGGAACATAGATGTTTTATTGCCATAAAATCCTATTGCTTCCTTCATTTTAGTGACAAATACATAGGCACATTTGCTACCATGTGGAATGCTTATTAAAACTGCTTCATCCATTTATTTGTGTCCATTAGACAACACAAGAACTGCTGAATAGATTTTGATTAAATTTGATAGTAGTGGATGTTACAAAAACTTGCACAGTGATTTCAGTTTTTACTTACACTTTTTACCTACACTTTATATGAAGACCTACTTGCATATCCGAGTGTATGTTGAGCATGGGTGACTAAATATGTATTGCAGCAAAATATTTTTCAAATTAAGGCTGTTGAGAAGAATGAAAACCACCCATATTAACCTTCAGTATATGGCCTTTTAAATCCCAGGTTTCTGCTGCTGTTGGAGTACTGTTCAATTGGAATGCCCACTTTTGGACAGTATGTTTTGTTTCAGGCATACAGGTTGATTATTTAATGGGGCTGCATTGTTTTACTTGGCCAGTAATGGTGAAGTTCAGTATGCTTTCCATAAGTCTTATGGTTTTTCAGATAAATAAGAATGACAGTATCCATACAGTTCTGAGCTTGTATATTCAATGATCAACACTGGTCTCGTGAATGCACATAAAGACTACCAGTCTCTTATAATTGATAGTCATTCATTGAAGATTTTTTCAAGCTGAATTCTTAGGTCTGCATGTACGTATATGTACTGTATATTTAATTAAAATGTATTTTGACTTTCTGGTATGATTTTTGCTTTGAAATTTAAATTCTGTCTATTTCAAGAAATTAAACAAAAGAGCAGACATGTCAGAACTGTTGTATTTTGCACACATTCCCACTTTCCTTCTTTTTTGAGGGGAGGGGGAGGGAATATCATAAAACTGAAGGAAGTAAAAATGCAACACTTTGTCAGACTCATCCATAGCCGTGACAGTTTTCTGCTTTATTACGTCCATACTAATGCTGGTATAATTAAGTGGCTGGATGACTAGTGTTTGGTTCTCTGTAGGGACAAAAATTTTTTCTTCCTCACTGTGTTAAGGCTGGCTCAGGGGCACAATCAGTCTTCTGCTCACTGAGTCCTGTTGGTCTCTTGCAGGGGTAAAGCAGGCTGACCACTTACTTCCAGCTATTGCCGTGGTTGAGAAAGGATGGAACTATACGTACACTTCCTGCATATGTTCATGATTTGCTACTTTCCCTTTCACCTGACGCATAGTAAATACAGACTAACATATTAATGATTTCTGACAGTATTCGCTGTGAAGGTATCAGGGTATATGTGGTATCTGTTGTGTGCACTGGTTGCACATGTTATGTGGGCTAATTTAACAGATAAAAACTAAAAGCATCAATACCTGTCAGTCTTTTTAAAGATGCAAATGACATCCTTCCAGATACGTAACATAAGGCAGCAAATTATAGAAGCATTCATCATGTTTGTTTTTCTGGTACTATTGTTTTTTAAGTGACACATAACTCCTCATACTGTAACATGTAAGTTTCAAGGATTTTGAGCTTTTTAAATTGGTCCTCATGCAATGAAGGTTGCAGAGAATTATTGCTTATACTCTAATAATTTTCAAACTGTTCTTAATGATGTGTGTTTCAGGTGAAAATTCTTATGGAACGTGTATATGACATCCGACAGTCATACTGTGGAAACCCTACACAGTCCACTATATCAGTTCGTGTCTCATGGGCTAGTTCATCTTTTACCGCTGTACCCCCAGATTATGCAGATGCTGTTGCGGTAAGAGTATCTTTTCACAGCTAGTGACTTAACCTTTTAAAACCTAGCGGTAACTTTATGTTCTACCCGGTTTAACGCTCAAAAATTCTACATGGTGCACGCATTGCATTTGCGTGTTTTGTATGGGTCTCAAAACAATCAGCAACTTTTGCCTTATACAACATTAACAGATTGTTTTATATAACCGAGTGTAGAGTGTTTACTGTGCGGTACGCACTGAGTCCTTGTATAAAGCAGATACGCTTCGTCTTTAAAGGGTTAAACACATGTTGGGACAACAGAAGTTTATCTGTGCCTTTGTACGCAGAACAGTCGGGTTTAGGGTATAATAGGCATGGCAGTTTCTGGCTGCAGAGATTTTATTCATTCTGAGCCAGGAGATCTGCCAGCAACCAGTAACACCATATGCCTTGTCTCACTTCGTGTCCTGCAGTGTATGCCAGTGCCAATACCAAAATAAAACTTGGTAGACTGGTTATTCAAATTGTGAAATTTTTCTGTCATTCAACATGTTGCCATTTCAAGTATGAAATAGTATGTTCAGGTGACCTCTCAATTTTCGGAGCTATGAAGTCATTAAAAATTACAGATGTGTCAATTGGTAGCAATAACATATTCCTATATATACAATTCTAATTAGTATCTTGTTACATCTTTATATTGAGGGTGTTTGAGAATAGGGTGCTGAGGAGGATATTTAGGACTAAGAGGGACGAGGTGACAGGGGAGTGGAGAAGACTACATAACGAGGAACTGAATGACCTGTACTCATCACCAAATATTATGCGTGTAATCAAATAGAGAATAATGAGATGGGTGGGTCATGTAGCACGTATGGGAGAAAAGAGAGGTGCATACAGGATTTTGGTGAGGAGACCTGAGGGAAGGTGACCACTTTGGAGACCCAGGCATAGATGGGAGGATAATATGAAAATGGATCGTCAAGACGTGGGATGGTGGCATGGACTGGATTGAGCTGGCTCAGGATAGGGACAAGTGGTGGGCTGTTGTGAATGCAGTTATGAACCTGCGGGTTGCACAAAAGGCAGGGAATTTCTTGACTAGCTGAGAAACTGTTAGCTTCTCAAGAAGGCCTCTGCTCCATGGAGTTAGTTAGTTATATCTTTATATCTGCCTTGGCTATTCAACAGTGTAGGGACATGATGCCATTTTAACCCTCTAAAGACGGACCATATCTGTTTTATATAAGGACTCAGTGCGTACCGCGCTGTAAACACTCTTCGCTTCGGTTATAAAAACCAATCTCTTAATGTTTTATAAGGCAAAAGTTGCTGTTTGTTCTGAGATCTGCACAAAACACATAAACGCAATGTGGGCACCACGTAGAATTTTTTAATGTTAAACCTGGTGGTACGTAAAGTTACCGCTAGGCTTTAAAAGGTTAAAGATGACATGTTACAGATATGCCACATAGAAATTCATACTGTTATGAAACCTGTTTGCTAGTTATTGCTGGTGTATTATGGTCTCATTTGCTAACAATATTCACATGCAGTTTCAGTTTTGCACAATAACTAGTAATTCCTTCAGGTCACCATGGCAACTAGGTTTTGTGTGGCTGCTCGTAATATTTGGATTCTCAGAAGGGAATGTCCTTAAGATTTGAGATGGCTCCTAGATTTTCAGAAAATTTTTGTACTCCAGGTGCGGTATGTATCAGAAAGTTGGATGGTTAGTATTTAAGGCACTGCAATATATAACTAACTAACTAACTAACTAACTAACTAACTAACTAACTAACTAACTCTCTCACTCACTCACTCACTCACTCACTCACTCACTCCATGGAGCAGAGGCCTTCTTGAGAAACTAACAGTTTCTCAGCTAGTCAAGAAGCTCCCCGCATTTTATGGAACCTGTAGGTTCATTACCGCATTCACAAGGGCCTGTCCCTGTCCCGAGCCAACTCAATCACTGCAGTATATTATGAGGAAAAATTACTGAAGGTTTATATAAAAATAGTTCATTCAGGAAGTGTTTACCACCTTTTGAAGCACAAGTACAAGAAGGTTCACTGTTTTCCAAGTGTTAACCATGTGAGACTAAAGCTCATCTATGTGATCTTAAAATGGTTTGCCACAATAATCAAATGATGGTATTTTGGTGAATCACCATTCAATTGAATAATTTAAACACTTCGTGAATTCCTACTTCTCACAAAACACATTGTGCCTCCATTACAAAATCCAAACAGCTAATGCCACTTATTCTGAATACAGAACACATAAAGTCACTGTGTGGGCAAAATGCAGTATGTGGCACATACCGTTCTCACTTGGCATTAAATGGTTAACCCTTACTTTCTGATTTGCCTTCTCCTAATCCCCCCCTTTTCCCTCCTACTTCACCAAGTTATTATGTTACAGCATTTTGAATAAGCGAAATTATAACAGGAAAAACAATAATTATGTAACTCAATAGTGATGGCGATGGTGATGATGATGATGATGATGATGATGATGATGATGATGATGATGATGATGATGATGATGATGATGATGATGATGATGATGATGATGATGATACATGCTATACTGCTTCATTTGGTAGGAAATGCTTGTTATCCTCGAGGAAGCAAGCAGTCCAGCTGAGAAGTTGTGGAAACAGTTGAAGCTTCTGCATCAGCTTATTGCTTTGCTGGTGGTAGCTAAAGGGAAGTATAGAGCTGACTGTGTGGAGCTCCCCTGTTTAGAATGTAATAGTGGGGACAGCAACAGAACAGAAACTAGTGATGTAGTTACCTTTCTCCAAGAAATGGATTATTTTGCTATGAGAAATGAAGGGACTACACATTCTGCAGAGGTAAGAAAATATTAAATATGTTCAGTCTCAATTTTTTTTTCTCAGTGTGCACATATTTCTTGTTTGGTTTGTGTATCTGTTGTTGCTTATCCTCTGTCCATCTGTTGCTATGCATCTTCCATGTATCTGTTGCTGCCTGTACCTTGTCTATCTCTTACTACCTATCCTCTTGCCTATTTATCTCGTGCTATCTATATTCTATATTATACAGCAGATCTTACGTACTGTTTTTTTTCCCCTTTAATTTTGGGCTTATTTGTAGGTGAGAGGTAAAATATCATGAATCACTATTAGGATTGTATGGGTGTGAAATATTAAAATAAGATCAAAGATGGAGGAAGTGAGAGAAGAGTGAGGAAAACTGCGTTGTAAAGAGCGTCATGATTTGTATAATCAGGTTCATAAATGGAGTAGGAGGTTGGTGACACATGTAGCATGTATGGGATCTATGAAAAATGTATATATTTTAGTTTGAAATTCGAAAGGAAATAGGTCATTTACAAACCTAAGCCTGGATGGAAGGATAATATTAAGATGGATCATAAGGAAGCTGGGTGGAATTGGCTGAGGGTAGAGATTAGTGGCGCACTGGTGTGAAATGGTAGCGAACCTTTGGATTTCAAGTTTCTCGATTATCAGTTATTAGTTTGTTGAGTTAATTGTATGGGCCTGAGTAAAATCACCAAGACAGTTGCAGTTGTAGTGGGTACTACATACTGTGTGCTTGTCTGCCAGTTGTCATTCCATACGTCATTCAGGCATGATCACTCAGTATAATTGCTGACTGAAACCGCAGTGAGGAAGTTGAGTTTTTGTCAAAAAGAATGAAATGTTGTAACTTACGTATAAGAAAATAAAAAAATCTGGGCTGGCTTGAACTTAATTTTTTTTTTATATAAATGATGGTTATGCAAGTTCTGTTACAGAATCATTGCTACATGTTGTTTGTATGTAGGAACGCTGGTTTGAGTTCTGTCTCAGTGCTATATACATTATTATTCTGGTTAACAGCATACAAAACAAATGATTCTTCACCTTAATCCAATCAATACTTAGCAGTTTTGCTTGTGATTGTCTACAGTTAATAAAATGCCATCTGCACAGTACTTCCTTATTTATGACATGATTTTTGTATTATTGTTTTGGCTGTGGCCATCATCAGGCAATTCTCAAAATGTTGTAACCTAGAAACGGCTCTGGAGTCGGAGTCTCGGAGTCGGAAGGAGTTTTTAGGTGGAGTCAGAGTCGGTAAAAATGTACCGACTCCGACTCCGACCTCAGTCTAAAATCTTAACAAGATACTCCAACTCCAGAGCCCTGATAGCTACAGTAACCATTAGATTTATACTTAAATATAGGTTATAAGTCTAAAAAGTAGCCTGATGATTCGCATGGTGGTGAAGAAATGTCTTATAGGTTTACCGTTATTAATACATGTTGAGCTTTTATGAAGGAGTTGGAGTCAGAGTTTTAAAAATCAGGGAGTCGGAGTTGGAAGTTTTAAAAATCGAGGAGTCAGAGTCGGAGCTTTTGTGTACTGACTCCACAGCCATGCCTAGAAAATATGTTCTTGTATAATGCCACACATTCTACTTTGTGAAAAAACTAAGGGCCAGAACATGTCGTTAATGACAGTTAAGTTTGTGAGATTTCAGACGTCTGCCACAGTATAGTTGAGGTCTTCTATCTTCTAGGCTGTTATGCAGCATTTGTTGGTAGTTGTTTACCAACATGTCAGGTTAGCTTATCTGTCCCATCTGTAGAGGTTAAGCAGTCCAGGAAGAATGGATGGGCTGCTTGAGTCTTCAAAATGGGGCTAATAGGCTCTTCTGAAACACTTGCAAACAACTACCAACCAACACCGTGTAACAGCCCAGAAGAGCAAAGGCTTCTACAATTAAGTACTTACAAGAACTGTCTGTTAATGGACACACAAAGTGGCCAAAACATGCAGCAATGCAATTATTGTGGGATAAATAAGGAAGTCTTGTGCATATAATAGTTATTAATTTCATGTAGTTTACCCATTTGAATACCACTTCAGTGGTTTGGCATGTTGTAAGACACATTTTATTGTAGCGTCATGAGATTTCTGGACTCTGTATATCATCTACTAATGCAGACAGAACAGAGTGTTTCAGAAACTGAGTGTGTTTCCTTCATCAGTAGTCCAGTGCATGAGATTAACTCTTTTTAATGTATCTGATTAGGTGCCTCTTAGCATTTTTACCTGATGATGGAAACAGATTCACCGTGTGAAATTTTATGTCGTCTAGGTAGCATGAGACGGCACAGAAATTCCAGGTACCTGTTAATACTGAGTGTAATATAGTAGCATCAGAGCCTTTAGATTTATGACGCACTTTTATTTCCAGGAACCGCAAACTGCGATGCACCTAAATCAATCAGTTCAACAGGCTGTTTCTAGGAAGTCGACCCTCTATCTCGACTTCACCCACCATCTATTCTTGTTACTATCAAGTATGTGTTTGTGCTCTTTTAAGTTGGTATTAGAAACAAAGAGCAAAACATACTTTATGGCAGTGTGGTCTTGGGGTAGGACACAGAACTGTCATTCTGAGTTAATCATGTGTGTGTGTGTGTGTGTGTGTGTGTGCGCGCGTGCACGCATGCATCTCTGTCTGTCCTTGCCTGAATCCTTCAACTGTGCCAAAGGTAAAATTTTCTTAATCTGCAGCATACCAAGTTGTCCTCCCGTCTGTTTCAGAGGCTGTAGTAACCTGTGGGTCTCCTGTTCCATGTCAGTTTCATGATCAGGCAGTTGCACAGCAGAATTATTTCTATTTGGATGTTTTTAACATTTTGTGTTCTTGTTGAACATCTGGTACATTTAATTGTCATGAAGTTTGAGCCTTTTATTTTCGTTAGTGTTTGAGATATCAAACTTCAGAATGTTCATAATTTGGTCAAAATTGTCCTGCATGTCACACTTTCAAATACAGTACCTTTGAACAGCTTAAGGTAGAGACCTCCCTGAGGGTTTGTTTTAAAGCTGATGCCACACGCTTTAAAGTATGCAATATATATTAATTTTTAATGTACAAGTAGACAAATCTGTGATTCAAATTTTGACGTTCATTTTCACCCTCCTTTACACATGAAACACTAGGGGAAAATCAGTAGGAGGTTCCTTGTTTCCTGCGTTACATTTTACATTTTATAATAAAGTGGGATGATGTTTAGAACATGTCAGAAAAATGTTCCATATGCCACAGGGCAGATAAGTGTGTAGTTCCACGCCACATCATTTAGTGTTCCAAGAAAATTCTGTTTCATCTGGTAGTATTGGTTGTATAATTATATTTTTATATGAATCTGTATTTAAAAAGTTGCAAAGCAAGGAAAGTCAGTCAGAAAAAGAAGTTTAGGGTTTCTAAATACAAAAGACACAAAGAAAAGTAAACATAGATCAATATTACATTTTTCTTAATAATGCTTACTAATTTCTTCTAGGTAATTGTATTAAAACCTTCTGAAGCAAAGGAAAGCACTTTTGTTTGAAGTTTCCTTCTCAATGCAGGACTGTGAGTTCTGGCCACTGTTTGCACACAGTAAAATCAATGCTTTAACACATTTTGTTTCCTTGCTTGATGATTTCCAGTTGTACAGAAAAATTATATTTCGTTGAAATTTCCTTTTGCCAACTGATACAAATTCCCCTGAGTTATTTTTATGAGTGGTACCCTTACAGCAATGTAACTAACCATCCCCATACCTGACCACCTTTACTTCATATATTCTATTTTATATTAGTATACAGTGCTCGGTTTGTTTTCCACATGTGTTGCAACTTGTCCACATGTTGGAAATAACAGTTGGAAGAAATGTGATAAACTGCATAAATATGTACTGTGTAGTATGCAAGTATCAAGATCATTTCCCAGGACCTATGTACCCAACTTCGTGATATCACATCCCAGAAAACCTCCTGATTGACGTGTCAGTTTTCTTACTAACTATGAAATAAATATGAACATTTATGTATTAATATCAGTATGAATAGTGTGTAATATGAATTTTTGGCTCAGATTGCAGAGACTGTGAGAACTTGGCAAAATGCTTGCTGCTTGTGTTTCAAGAAGTACAGTCTGGAAATGCAAAACTGTTTGTAAGTAAATGGTTCAACAAGTTATGTGAATGTATTGATGTGATATGAAAATTTTGAGACTTCAGAAGTTTGAACTCGGGGTAACTCAGGCAGTGGTAGGCACAGTAAGTACTCTAATGACTGGACATCACATGCTTACTTCTCGGGAGGGGTATTTTTTTTCTCTTCATCACTGTTTTCACACCAGTTCTGGGGCCCATACAGTCACCTATCCATTGAATATCAGGGGCTTTTTTCTAGGTGTAACCTAGTCAGGGCATGAAGTTGCCCCGCTCAACTCCGTCTACTGTCATGGTTAAGAATTCATGGAACTACACCTCCATTCGACCGTACATACTCACGGCTTGGTGCTTAATTCAGCACAGCTTAGCCTTACGGTATGGGGGTTGTTAGTGTATGGTAGTTTTTCAAATGAAAACTTGGTATTGCTCTGGACAGAGGAGTAGAGGCATTTAGAATTAGGCTTGGTAGGCACTGATGCAGGCACCCCATAGACGCACCAGTCAACAGATCCTCTCTGTGAAGAAGTCCTGGATTTGCTGCTGCAGCCACTGCACCAATACAGCCTTGACATCTCCATCCAGCCCAATCTATGGCCCTTCAAGCACTTCCAGAATTCAAGGACCTGGATGCGCTGTTGTGGAACCCTCTGAGGCTTTTGCAGGGCCATCAAGAGAAAGTGTCCCAGCACACTCACGATAGATGTCACAGTGTTGCAAGACATTACCCTTCCCCATGTGGTGTGCATCGTCCAGGACACATTGTACATCATGCACTGGAAGGTGTCTGAACATTTCCCTTGCAGCCTGGACCTTCAACTCCATGTGTTTGTCCCCTTCTAGGGACCATTAAAAGGGCTGCAAATTTGGATCTGGTGAAGTTACTATGTCCACAGTGGTGCAGTGCTTCCAGCAGTGGCCGAGAAAGTTCTTTCTGGAAGGGATCCACTAACTGACATGTCAGCAGATTGAATATGGGGAATTTTAACAGCATGTACTAGTTTGTCCCAAAAGAATCCCTGAATGGGTTTTGTTTCAATCAAAACTTAAACGTTTACCAGGATCTCTGTAAGTGCTTTGACTTGAGACACAGAAGATAAAATTGGTCTATTTGTGTGTTCTTAATGTAATGCTCAAGGACAATTGTCTTCTTGGAATGAATGTAAATTGATTTTCTCTTCCAGTTTCATGTGCCATGTGTTCCATTTGTAGCATATTTCCTTCCTGTGTTTTCTAGGTGCACCCAAGAAACCCTACCAAACTGGCTCATATTCTTAGAGAGCTTATGCGTGGTGGGTCATCACTACCTGACATCAGTGAGATCAAAGCAATAGAATTACTTATAGAGATCGGACTGGAGAAACTTTCCAAGGATTATACACATATTTTCCTAAGTTCTGACTTAGCAACTTCAGAGCAGTTAAAATTGTCTTCGTGTAATGTAAATGAGTAAGTAAAATTCTATGCGCTAATAAGTAACATACAGTGCTTGTGTGAATAGAGATAACATTGAGTCTGATGCTTTGTTATTTACATTGCGCTCTCAGATCTGAAGGGATCGGCAGGGTTATATTACATTTAGTGTTGCTGTGTTTCTGGTCTCTGTCCGTCATCTGGTATTGTGTCCAGAACACATCGTGGAAAGAGCATGTTTTCATTTGAAAAAGTGTGGAGACACCTACTGTATCATGCTGGTTAGGAAGAATGAATCCTCTTTCAGCTGAGGATAGAAACAGGTTTATATGCTGTAGATCGTGTTTTGTTTGAAATAATAGACAATTGACGAAGTTCAGAAACCCATTTATACGAAGTTAGATGTGAGGCTGCTTCCATGGTGCAGGTTGGTAATTTGGTGCGGTTGGTAACAAACTACTAATGTAAAACATACAACATCCCAGGAGAGTGAACACCTAGTACTAAGATTTCAGGCTTCTACCATGGTGCAGGTTGGTAGTTTGCTACTACCACCCTAAGACTTACAACACTGTGGAAGATTGAACCTCTCATATTGTATGTGTCTGAGGCTATGTCTGAAAGGTCAGTCAGGTCTCAGAACAGAAAGGTGGAATCGACTTGTTACATTTAAAAATGTGGTAGACCTGCAGACCACAAGAGGCCCATGGAAAAAAAATTAAAAGTTTTATACATATATAATGTTGGACATATTATAAAATTATGTAGATGGCATTATGCCACTTGATTACCATGAATGAATAGCTCTTATATTGTATAACCGAAAAAGAACTCTAATTCCAAAGTTTGTTGCCTGTGGGAACACAAAGACAGAGCACCAAGTTCAGAAAATTGTCACAAACTGTGCATCCATTAAACAGGCTTAATATGAGTGTCACAGCAGCTCTGCTGGCACCCATATGTTCATTAGTTTGAGAGTAGCAGCAGCAGCAGCAGCAGTAGTAGTAGTAGTAGTATGTGTGTATGTACGTACGTAATGCTCCAGCACTTTGAGGAATTCCGAGTCTTACAAAATATTTTGTTCTGTCAGATAACTCCAACCTACGTGGACCATATGATTGGAGCATGTCACAATAGTTGTATGTGTATAAATGTATTTTACTCCTGAAACCTTAAGTAGTGCTCCATTGTTGCAAAATTCTGTTCATCTGACACTGTCTGTTAGGATTGAAACATGCTGAAAATAGATTTGTGAATAAACAATGGATACATGTGTAATTTCTTTACGTTCATGGTATATTATTTAATGCTGTTACGCAGTTTGTATGTGGTATAAAAGAGGAGTCCACACATTTTCCGAAAGTCTAGGAGCCAGTTCCAAATTCTAGGTGCTAGCATGATGATGTGAAGTAGTTTCCATACTGAGGACCCACAGTTCTGGAGCGACCTATGAACGTCACTGCTATATGGCACTTTCTGCTCGGTGCATGTGAAATGATGCAGATTCTTGTGTGTAGGGAAAGAAACAGCAGTAATTATGCTGAAAATATTAGGTGTCACCATACAAAATGTAGTGGCTTGAGCAAGCATATGTCCAGTATTTGTGCTGCCTAATATATAATGAATACATTTAAAGTAACAGTTTGTTTTACAGGCAAGAATATTGCACGTGCGTTGATGTTTCTTCTGTAGATTTTAAGCTTCATATCTAAGATACACACATTAAACATGCACTCATTTTGGATTATCAGTGACTTTATTGTCATGTCTGAATTTAGTTTTTCATGCATGTAATGTCAGACACATTCATGGACTTCACCTCCATCACAAATTTGGGAACATGGGGTACAGAGACAATATTTGTCTTACGTCAACCAACACGTTTTGGATTGATGTTTTGGAAATTCCAGTGAGTAATAGATTTTGTAATATATTGAGTAGTGTGTTTCACACATTTTGCTGAAGTAAGTAGTCTTACTGGTAAGTTTGGTAAGTCCTGCTTTAAAATACTTCTGGTTTTTTAAGCTCGGTATACCAGTGATGATCTTTTGCCCACTGTAAGTTATTTCCGTTGGGTGTGTGCCTTGACAGTCAACAGTACAGTGAATTCGCCATACTGTAGCATATACCAGCCATTTTGATGAACAGAGACTCGTACTGACTGCACAAGTTCTCATGTAATTGCTGCTACCACAGCTGCACATCACAGGTAATACAAATTAAAACCTAGTGAGTTATAAACTGTAACAAAAATCAAGCACCTACAATTTTTTTAGAGTCCCCGGAAGTGATACAAGTTTGAATACCTGAGTCAGTATTTAGTTTCGAAGAAGGGATTCATTCCATGTAGTTAGTTAGTTAGTTAGTTAGTTAGTTAGTTAGTTATTTTTTTTTCCTTAGGATACTGAACGCATTAACCCGTAGCCTTGATAGTTTCAAAATTAATGTTACAAATAGTGTAGTTTTTACAGTTAACATTTAACATATGTTTACTTTTCAGACACAATGAAGCATACAGGAAACTTGATGTGTTGAGCAGGCTTCATGTTACACTGGAAATTCTGCTTCTGGCTGAATCTGAAATGAAATTTTCTGTCAGCAGTTTGCAGCCTTTTGCAGCTTTTTGTTTGAATAATATTGAAGCATGGGTAAGCAAGATCCACCATCCCATGAGACTGAAGACTTTCATCACAGTGAAAATTCAGATCTTGTTCCTCTATGTAATGATACTATATAGTCTGGAAGGTGGGTACCAACATTATGAAGGAACGTGCTGTCTTCATTGCTGCTGTCACAAATTAGTTTATTTCTGCCTTGCATATGGGGGTGTGATGTTGGTACCGACCTTCCATACTCCATGGTGTTACAAGCCAGAGGCCCACAATATTGTAGTGACTGGGGGTACTGCTTGAGTAAACAATCTCCATGGTGTTATAAGCCAGAGACCCACAATATTGTAGTGATTGGGGGTACTGCTTGAGTAAACAATCTCCATGGTGTTATAAGCCAGAGGCTCACAATATTGTAGTGATTGGGGGTACTGCTTGAGTAAACAATCTCTGTGGTGTTATAAGCCAGAGGTCCACAATATTGTAGTGATTGGGGGTACTGCTTGAGTAAACAATCTCCCTGGTGTTATAAGCCAGAGGCCCCCAATATTGTAGTGATTGGGGGTACTGCTTGAGTAAACAATCTCCATGGTGTTATAAGCCAGAGGCCCACAATATTGTAGTGATTGGGGGTACTGCTTGAGTAAACAATCTCCATTGTTATTTGTGACAACTTGTTTTACCTAATTAATATAAGATGTTGGCATGGGTTCTGTATACAGACTTCAGTAGCATAAGGCAATGTCAGTGACGGGGATTTTGTGTGTCAAATGGAAGTTGCCAATAATATGTGCAATTCTGAACAATGTGTTAGTGACATTTGTTCAGGTTAGGTGCCTCTGTGTGTGATATTCTTTACTCTATTTAGTGCTACCACCTGGTGGTTAACATACAGTAATTATCTACCTCAGCTCACGTACGTTACTAGTTTAATTTATGCTGTACATAATTGCTGTATTTATAAGAATAAAACAGAAAAAAATCAGCTGGTTCCAAACGCTTTTGGTTCATTAACTCATAAGTCAATTTAGATTTTCTAATTCATTTTAAGGATTTTGTTTGCTTTGGACCCACTTGTATTGCCAGTTTGTGGATCGATGATCGATGTTTCCACAGCCACATCACTGCCATATGTCAAACGTGTAGCTGCCGTCTTTTTTTGCAGTGCTATAATCAATATCTAGCCCGTAACCTTTTAAAGCCTAGTGGTAACTTTACACACCACCAGGTTTAACATTAAAAAATTCTACGTGGTGCCTACATTGTGTTTATGTGTTTTGTACGGATGTCAGAACAAACAGCAACTTTTGCCTTGTAAAATATTAAGAGATTGGTTTTTATAACTGAAGTGGAGAGTGTGTACAGCACGGTACGCACTGAGTCCTTGTATAAAACAGATACGCTTCGTCTTTAAAGGGATAATTAACAAAAGACTTGAGCCAGCGTGTGTCTATGTCCTATCTGGAGTTCTGGCATTATACAAAACAAGTGACAGTTATGTACTTGATAATAATGACTACATCAGGAGCCACTCACAGTTATGCTAAAGTACTGCGCATATTACACAGAACATGTGTACAAAGATCGCTTGTGCAACAGATGTGTCTAGCATCTTACCCTTTATAGTATTTGTGTGAACCTTTGTGCATACTGTCGCACAATTTAAAGTGTTAAACGGGTCGTATACATCAATTCTTAAGGCTTCGATTGTTGTATGTTACAAGTAATATTACTGGATTTCAGGGCCTTGTCCAGCATCTTAGTGTAGCAGAAAAACACAGTATTTCACTAATTGCATTTATTTCTGTCCTCACTCAAAGGGGTGGGAAAAAGCTGCTTCGTTGTGTCTATTGAACTGAGCTAATCTCAATCAATATACAGCCAGCTGGAACTACAACTTGATTTTAGTATTTTGTGTAGTGTAGCCTGTCCATTGATTAATATTGGCTCAGTCCAGTGGACCCAACATCAGAAATGTATTCAGTTTCCTAAATGTTGGTATCTGGAATAGTAGATGATGGTTCAGTCCAGAAATTCAGAAACAGCAAGAGAAAATACAGAGGACTGTGGTTGAATTTCCTGTTACAAGCAGGATATGTCTGAAGTTGTTACCACAACTTGCTGTTGATGAAGGTACTTGATATTACTGTAGAGTTTATGCCAAGAAAATTATAGTGCAACTCAAATGGGAGGGAATTTGACAGATGAATACTGTATCTCTCTGTTGCTTTTATACAGAGTATAACTGTTGTGATACGTTTGCAGGTTGAGTCACTCTCGAAGCTGTTGGAAGTAGGGAACGTAAAGTTCAAAGCACCAGTTTCCATGAAGGAAGTAAAGAGCCTTCTCACAAGGTAAGAAATGGAATATATTAAGCCTTTAAAGCACAGAGGTAATTGTATAAATCCCAACTATTTCACCATCCAAAAAGTTCTGTATTTTGCCCAAGCAATGTATTTTTGTGTGGTGCACAAGTGTTATGGTAAACAGCAATCATTTCCCTTCACAGCCGTAACAAATTGGTCTTGTAATGGAGATGCAGTGTGTTTCGTGTGAGGTTGGAAATGCATGTTTATATACAGGGTGTACACAAAAGAATGGTGCAGTTTCGAAAGTTAACAAGAAATTTATTTCTCACCTTACACGGGCACAACGTACACCGTCAGCAGCGGCAACAGTTGCCGCTGCTGACGGTGTAGGTTGTGCCCATGTAAGGTGAGAAATAAATTTCTTGTTAACTTTTGAAACCGCACCATTCTTTTGTGTATACCCTGTATTATTGACATTAATTCCAGGCTCCATATTTGTAACGCTTTTTTTTTCTTTCTCTCCTAGATGAAAAATATTCTGGAAGGGATTGGTTCTTGTTTTACTCATGTGTATGTTGTTATACATTTGGAATGAATGCATAGATATCCATTAAATATGCAACACCTTATACCTTGGAAGGTTAACACCACATGTTTAAATTCATATTTTCAATAATTCCAACATCGGTGCCATGCAAAGTTTTGGAATTAGGAACAACCCTCTTGGTGTTTGAGTATAGTGTTCAGAATAATGTGATTACCTGTGAAGTGATTTTAAGTTTTGAGTAGAACTTATGAATGAGTTATAGCTGGTTGTGAAATTTGGTATGTCAAGAAATATTTATACAATTTTAGTACAAAACTTGTTTTTAATGTGATAACATCATATGTATGAAGGTTACTTTCTTGTGTGTTTGACTGTGTATCAGAGACTGGCAGGACAGACTGTGCCAAAAACCTGAAAGTGACATTGCACAGGCAGACACGATTAAACGTGCAGTTTTCATGTGTGCACTCAAATGCCTATTTGTGTTCAAAGTGGTGCCGTCTGAAGGATAAGGTGTATATCACATCATTGTTTTAATGCGAGGCAAGTCAGAGGTAGGAAGGGGAAAATGTCTGGCAGTAATGGGAAACACTTATAGAGTGAATTAATGAGTATAAGTGTTCTGTTCCTGGACCATATGGATGACTGTGTGAACTCCACATGTAGGGGCCCCCTGATGATGGAGACTTATGTCACCAAAACATATGTCAAGGGGAATATTAATTAATGATAATAAAAAGGTGCATTAGTTGGTACATCAATACTCATAGGCTATAATCTTATTTTAGCAGCTTATTTATGGCTACATATATGTTATGTTGTGAACACTTTCAGTGATTCTGTGGTGCAAATAAACAAATAAATATGTGGATCAATCTTATGTTGCCAGGAGGTATTCCAGCTCACGTGTGCAGCTGAGTTCAGAAGGCAATAAATACAAAGTGTACACTGTCTTATACTGCAGCACTCTTCCTATTTTCCCATTTATGTCACCAGATCTTTCAGGCAAGTATCAATGTCATGAAAGCATTTCAGCTGTTTAAGGTTTTATGATGATGGTATGTTACACTTTAGATTGCTTAGTCTGCCTGTCATCTGCTACTCTGAACAGAACACAGTGTTTTTGAAACTGAGTTGTGTAGTGATTGAGAATCACTGTTTGTACTCATCCCAGCTATATAGGTACCTCTACACCTTTATACCTGAGGATGGAAACAAATCCAGTTCTGGTGTCCAGTGTACTGGGCAATGGACCAAGTCAAGTAATTTGTGTGCAGTTCATCAACTGTGCATTCAGATATGAATTTATTTTCCTGTATAGTTACAACTGTGTAGCACTGTATTTTGTTTGAATGGTGATTGTGTCTGTCGTCTACCAAGATCTTAAATTAAGGGTATGACACTGTACCCACTGATGATATTTAGGAAATGTACCTGTGGTGTAACAATTCTTGCTAGTTTGCTCTCTTTCATTTCATTACCGTGAAAACCATAAAACTTAGAAGAGGTATGTCTGGCATAACTTTTGTGTTTTATTTATTTTCTCTGCAACTTTTTTTCACAAATTTTTGGGCACATTTGCAAAGCAATTGCAAAAATTGACTATTTGCTTCGTCATATCTGCCTGCCTGCCTGCCTGCCTTCCTGTCTGTCTGCCTGCCTTCCTGTCTGTCTGCCTGCCTTCCTGTCTGTCTGCCTGCCTTCCTGTCTGCCTGCCTGCCTGCCTTCCTGTCTGTCTGCCTGCCTTCCTGTCTGCCTGCCTGCCTTCCTGTCTGCCTGCCTTTCTGTCTGCCTGCCTTTCTGTCTGCCTGCCTGCCTTCCTGTCTGTCTGTCTGCAAGGAACAGCTCAGCTCCTGCTGATGAGATTTTTGTGTAATTTTATATTGTGGGTGTTTACTAAAAATCTGTCAGTCAAATTCAAGTTTGCTTAAAAGCAAACAAAAATAACAGACTTCACATCTAGATGTGTGGAAGTTTGTGACATCATGCCATTTACAAGATAGGTACAAGAAATATGGCCAAGCCACAGTAGCCAGAAAAGTCGTTAATGATCTAAGCATAATAGGAGTCCACAAATGTGATTTGCTTGTCAGATTATTACAAATGTAGTAATAATAATAATAATAATAATTATTATAATTATTATTATTATTTATTGCTGTATGCTTGATTGTATCACATAATGTGATGCCATACAAGTGCCATTTGTTGTGGTGTGATGCCATAATCCGATGTTGTGGTCTTACAGTTCTGTCATATTTGTGCACAATTACTGATTTTATTCATGCAGTTTGCAAGCTGTAAACTAAGAAAAATGAAAATTGTATCACATTGTTTAATATTTATTGCATATATCTGGATTATTGAGTTTGGGATGTAGGTAGATTATGAATATACGCAAGTTGCCCAGAAAGTATTGCCATGTTTTTTTTTTTTTGGCCAGTAACAAAGCTAGGAATTTGAGCTATTAAATGAAACAAATTTTAAGTTTCTGGCAAATATGTACAGAGTTGTAAAGACTTCTGACAGATAGCACCACTGCAGCAGTGCCTCACAGTGGAGTGGTCAATGATTTGTGGTACAAACAAAGTGCTGTCGTAGAATTCCTTCTTGCCAGAAAGAATCAGTGAGAAACATCCACAGACATCTTTGCAGCGTTTATGGGAGTGCTGTGGTGGACAGAAGCACCGTTGGTTGCTGGGCGAAAAGAGTGATGGCTTCCAAAATGGAAAAAGCAGAGCTTCGTGATTTGCCTCACTCAGGCCATCTTGTCACAGCTGTTGGTCCTCAAGTGCTGCAACATGCTGATACCATTATTCGCCAGGATTGACACATCACAACCCGACAACTGGTGCTCAGTCTTTCAATCAGCAAAGGAAGTGTCGGTCACATCATTGGAGATTTTGGATATTCGAAGTTGTGCTTGAGATGTGGTCCTCCAATCATCGCAGTCAAGTACAGAACTGAGAGCAAAGCAATTTCTTCTGAGTCGTTGACATGTATTGAAACTGAAGGAATGACTTTATCCCGGATTGTTACAGCAGGTGAAACCTGGTTCCATCATTTTGAACTGGAGATGAAATGCAATCTGTGGAATGGCACCATCCTCAGTCTCCCCGAAAATGAAAAAAAGTCTGCGTCAGCAGGCAAGGTCATGATCACTGTCTCCTGGGACTGTGAAGGAGTGATTCTTGTGGATGCGATGTTGAAAGTGGAGATAATCAACTTTCACTACTACATCAGGACAGTGACAGAACTTAGGAAGCATCTCAGACGAGTTGGGCCTCACAAGAATACAGCAGAATATTGCTTCAGCATGACAGTGCAAGGTTGCACACAAGTTTAAAGACTCAGGAAACCATCATAATATTTGGTTGGACAATGTTACCCCATCCACCCTACAGCCCTGATCTAGCACTCTCAGATTTCAACATATCTGGAGCCCTGAAGGATGCGATCCACAGTACAAAATTTGAGTCTGATGACAATGTGAGAACTTGGCTGTGTGGGCAGGACAAGGCATGGTACTCACGAGGCAGGCACACACTTGTTCCCTGTGGGCACAGGGCCATAGACGTGGATACAGACTTTGTGGAAAAGTGGAGTATGCAGTCAAACTATCACTCTTCATAGTGTATAATTTTCATGACTTATGAATAAATATTTACTGAGAAAAAAATAAGGGGTGTTACTTTGTAGTCATCCCTCATACCTACAAATTGTGTATAAAATACTGCTTGTAAGTCAGCACATACAAAATATTTCAATGGGGTAAAACTTCAAGGTTATGACTGATAGATTTAACAAAGAATCAATGTAGACCTGTAAATAAGTTCTTCAAAGAAATGTAGTAAATAGTAACAGACTCTAGTAGCAGTAGCAGCATTCTGTAGTGTACTGTCAGCAGTAACAAACACTGTGACCCCAGTGGATTAACCCTTTAAAGACGAAATGTATCCATTTTATATAAGGACTCAGTGTGTACTGTGCTGTAAACACTCTCCACTTCAGTTATAAAAACCAATCTCTTAATGTTTTATAAGGCAAAAGTTGCTGTTTGTTCTGAGATCCGTACAAAACACATAAACGCAATGTGGGCACCACGTAGAATTTTTTAATGTTAAACCTGGTGGTATGTAACGTTACCACTAGGCTTTAAACAGGTTAAATGGTATGACCATGTCAGAAGAGTCCAGGATGCAAAGATCTGAATGTCCCTCAATGCTACTTTATATGTGCATTTCCTACATTGTAAGTAATGCGTAGTTAAGGTCCTAGATTCCTGAAGACATGTGTGTAGGTTTTTATGTAAAGTGTCTAATATTGTTGCCTAACTTTAAGCAAAACTACTTTGTATTGGCAGATTTTAGTAAGACTCCCCAGTATAAAATTACATGAAAATCTGTTCAGTAGTTCTTGAATTATTACAGACAGATGTGTTGAAACTTATGGGTATATTTCTGCACTTTTTGGTGTGTATGTGCCAGGAAATGGTATACATAATGAAAACGGCCCCCACCAACATCACCACTGTTTTTGGGAAGGAAGTGCATTATGTACTTGTAATTCTGTCATGTTTATCTCACTGACAGAACAAGAAGTATTTTCAATTCTGCCCCTCTCACTGCTGTACGTCCTAGCATCTATCTACACTAATACCATCACTGTTAACAACAGTTACCCACTCTTCCACATTGGGTCAAAGCTGTTTTTACAGGAAGTAAATGTTATCTGCTTATAGCATGACAACCGTATGTTATGTGTGCTCATAAAGGCAATGTACTGGCAGCTGAAGGCTGTATTAAGATTAGGGGAGTGCCTTTTGTCCAGCAGTTGGAAGAGACAGTAATAAAGAGCTGTTGGGTGTGATACACAGCACTAGTGTGAGCAGAGGAAAATTGGACACTGATGTTACATGAGTGAATGTGAGAGACACAGGGGGCTCTGTTCAGTGTTTATGAGGGGTTGTAGGTACTAAAGGTGCTGTTTGGTGTAGGATGTAAACTGGTACAAAATTGTATTTTAAAAGCGATCACATTTGATAGCCAGAAACTTCCAATGTGGCAGTTGACATTTCCTTACATAATCCAGATTCTAAAGGTAAAAAGGTAGGGGTAAAGCAATTTCTGTACAGGCCCTGAGGGTTCCAGGAGTTTGAGGCCCCACATTTCAAGGCAAGCAGCACATGAAGGTGGTAAGGTTGTCAGCCCTATGCACTGGCCACTTTTCCCCCAGGTAATATTCGTGGTACTCATTTCTGTTCGAGGTCGGGTCGACGCCAGGGCCGTAGTGTGGTTGGAAGCATTATGTCAACGAAAAATTCCAGTGACACCATCAGGAATCAAACCTGCATCCTTCTAGCTTGTAGTGCAGTGTCTCAGCGAACTGCACCACAGTGTGGCCCCTAATCCAGATAGTGCCGTTATAAACTATTACAGAGTATGATAGAATAGTTATGGTTTTCTCCATCACTTCCAGAAGAGAGGCTAACACTTTGCTATACAATCCAATATTGTGCTTACAGACAAGGTAGTGACACTGTATGAACCAAATGGCATTAACTGTGGAAGCCCTTGACTCCATGCAGTAACACATGTACTACAAACATACTTGCACATGTTCCATAAATATAAAAGCATTTCAGCAGAAACTGTTATCATGTAAAGGAGAGGGAGCAAGGAAAGGGGAGAGGAATGTTGACAGGATGGACAAATAAAAAGGGGTAGGAAAAAAACTGCAGGAGAAAATAAGGAAGGAAACAAACAAATGGAAGATAGACAGTGAACGATGAAGATGTGAAAGAAACAATTTTCCCTGAGAAAATACACTTGTGTGTGTGTGTGTGTGTGTGTGTGTGTGTGCATAAAGGAGTTATGATGAAATGACAGGGCTTTGTCATTATTTTATATCAATTTACATCATAAATGAACATAGATACTTTTAGTTACATTTCCAGTAGATGTTACAGTAGTAGCAGTACAAATACTGGTGTTTTTAATTTTGGACCTGTTTATTTCCATATAACTTACTACATATCTGATCCCTAATGACAGTGCGCACCATTTTGTTATTGTACCGCACAGGAAATATGTCATGTATTTATGACTGATTTATTTCTGAACAGAGTCCCAGCTGTGCGGTGACAGTGCTATTCATGACGCAGACCTCCACTGTACTCATCTGACTTGCCTTAGCAACAAGCTGTTATGACTGCAGCCATCAAGGTAGGTGGTGAATAAATATCACACTTAATTAATAGTAAAATGTGCTATTTGCATGCTGAGATTTACCAACAGTCTGTAAGCAAAATGACATTTTTACAGCCCTTTGTAACTTTAGTTACTTCTTAATCTGGCCTGCAGTAGCAGTTCGGGGCGTAGGATAGGGACAGGTGGACAGCTTTTGTGAATGTGGTAATGAACCTTCGGGTTCCATAAAATGCAGGGAATATCTTGACTAGCTTAAGGACGTCGTAGTTTCTCACGAAGGACTCTGCTCCATGGAGTCAGTCGGTCAGTAGCTTACTTACTTACTTACTTACGTACTTACTTACTTACTTACGTACTTACTTACTTACTTACTTACTTACGTACGTACTTACTTACTTACTTACTTACTTACTTACTTACTTACGTACTTACTTACTTACTTATGTACTTACTTACTTACGTACTTACTTACTTACTTACTTACGTACTTACTTACTTACTTACTTACGTACTTACTTACTTACTTACTTACTTACTTACTTACGTACTTACTTACTTACTTACTTACATACTTACTTACTTACTTACTTACGTACTTACTTACTTACGTACTTACTTACTTACTTACTTACGTACTTACTTACTTACTTACTTACTTACTTACTTACGTACTTACTTACTTACTTACTTACGTACTTACTTACTTACTTACGTACTTACTTACTTACGTACTTACTTACTTACTTACTTACATACTTACTTACTTACGTACTTACTTACTTACTTACGTACTTACTTACTTACTTACGTACTTACTTACTTACTTACGTACTTACTTACTTACTTACTTACGTACTTACTTACTTACTTACTTACTTACGTACTTACTTACTTACGTACTTACTTACTTACTTACTTACGTACTTACTTACTTACTTACGTACTTACTTACTTACTTACTTACTTACTTACTTACTTACTTACTTACTTGTTATGCCTTCACCCTTACAGCTTCATGGCTTCATACTTGGCCCTGAAGAATTCTTCTACATATATAGGCCTGTCTTTTTTCCCCCTTTAGATCAAAATGTTTTTATTCCAGGGCTGTTTGTGTAGCTGTAATTGTCATGAGATTTTGCATCTAATGTTACAGTTGCTCCAGACTGGTGACCAAATATTCACCCACTGTTCATCTACGTTCAGCACATTTGTATGAGAAAATTGGTTAAATACTGTATTTACCTGAATATAAGATGAAATTTCTTCCTAATTCAGTATCTGAAAAACAGAAGTTAAACACAATCTGTATAGCTATTTCAGGGCCATCTCATATTCAGGTAAATATGGTATGTGGACATTTTTTTCAGTAAAAATATTCACTTCAGTAAAAATACCATCAAAATGAGGTTAACTCATATAGTTTTATGGTTATTGTATATGTACATGACAGCAATATGTAATACTGAGATTACACTCACGTTTTCATTTTGAGAAATGTGAAGTTCTTCACAAACTTTTGCATGATGGAGCAAAGCAATCGAAGTTCAAGACACTTAGCAGTAGGTTATCAAAATAAGTAGCTCATCCCATGTACTTACTGTAAGTGTTAATACTCTTCGTGCATAGCACAACTTCCTTTCCTCCTGTTCAGTTCTACAAACATGGTATTTTATTTGGGTTGTTCTTTTTACAGTCTGTGACTGGATGTCTTTCTTCCAGTTTTCCTTTTCCTAACTGATTTTTCACCTGGTGTTAGGAATTTCTCCTTTTGTGCATGGTTCCATGTGCAGTTAGGCCCTTAGGCAGAGGCTGTTTTATTTGATGTACAGGTGGGAAGAATCAAATGGAAACACAGACAATAATGCAATGTTTGGAATGTAACTGATGTCACTGTTTTAGTATTGCTTGGCTTCTGAACTTTTTCCACCGTACGTGATTCCCAAAACACAGACACACTAAAAATTGAACACAACTTTTCAGAAACTGAATCTGCTTGGATCCTTGTGTTAAAAGAAGGGGAGGCAATTACCCACCGTATGGGTGTGTACTCATGGGCTAGCCAGTAGAGCCCATACAAGATAGTGCTAACTGTGGTGAGACCTTGTGCCCCCTATTTCCCCAGTTAGATATTAAGGTGCACTGGTTCGTTGTCCTTACCTCTTCTACCTACTCACAGTAGGTGTCGAGGTTGTTTTTATTTTCACTTGATCACACTCAGACAAACACCACAGTCGGTAGGACTCCTCTGGACGAGGGATCGGCCCGTCGCAGAGACCTCTACCTGACAACACAAACACTGTACAAGACAAATATCCATGCCCCCAGTGGGATTCAAACCCACGATCCCAGCAAGTGCTCGGCCGCAGACCTATGCCTTAGACCGTGCGACCACTGGGAGCGGTGGTGCACTGGTTCAATATAATAAATTTACTGGGTTGTAAGATGCAATTACAGTACAAAAAAAGAAACTAATTATACACACTGAAGCCTAATTAATATACTCTGGTATACTCTGATAATCAAAACCGTCACAATTTTACTTTGATAAGAATCACAGTTTGTTAATGTTGTGGTGACTATTGAAATACAGTTATATGCAGATGACCCTTGTGGTTGTGAGAACAAAGGAACTGAATTGAACAAGTAACACTTGTAATGTGGCTCAGTATTGTGCACAAATAAATCACTCATAAATGAACACAGTAGTTTGATGAACAGTAGATACATAAACAAGCTCCTGTGGCGTCACTATAATGCAATCTGCACCCCTATGGTGAACTGATAACAAAGAAACACACTGCCATGACATGTCTGAGTGGCGAGGGAAGTTATGTACAAACTTGTGATAGCAAGTAAACCACAATAGTACATAAACCAACAATGTGTAAGCGCTTTTGGCTTTAGTATACTGTAACTGACAGGGCACCCCAGTGGTGAACACTTGAGAACAAAGAAATGTACACTGCTATGACAACGTGTGACTGATCGCGTCAGTGGAGCACAAAATACTAAAGTCTCGCATCAGACATGAGCTAATAGCGTCGTGCTTAGACAAAGAAGCTAGTTAGTACACAGGGAATCACTGGTAGTGCCCAGTGTTGCCAATCTTTCTTACAGTGTAGTAAAATTTGTCCTTCGACCACACATACAACCCACCAGACTGTTTGAACAATTAATTAGAATTAGAGGGGAATAATGGACAAATTTTACTGATGGGTCATTTGAATATTCCCTTTTTGGTATGAATAGTGATGACTCTGATGTGTCCATCTCGTCCTTGGTGAACAGCTGTGATTGTGGCTAATGGCCACTGAAGAGGAGACTTGTTGTCTTGCATCATCAGCACAACATCCCCGGGATGAAAGTTAGATGTGGAATGCAGCCATTTACTGCGCTGCTGGAGCTGTTGTAAATAGTCTGCTGACCATCATTTCCAAAACTGCTGTACTTGCTGCTGTAGGTGGTGCCACCTGGAAAGTCTATTAAACTTTATTAGTCAGATCTTGGGAACGTAAATTTGTGTGAGGTTCTCCAGTCAGGAAATGAATTGGAGAAAGATTTGAGTTATCAAAAGGATCACTGGATAGTCTACAAAGTGGTCTGCAATTGAGGCATGCTTCAATTTCAGTTAAGACAGTAGTAAGTTCCTCGTCCGGGCTAACATTTCCTAATGATCATCGGAGGTGGTATTTCATAGACTTTAACAGCTGCTTCCCACAATCTGCCGAAATGTGGAGTATGTGGTGGTATGAATTTCCAATTGCAACCTTCGCCAGAGAGGTAGTCTTGGATTTTTTCAGCATGCGTAGCTGAGTTGAGTTGCTTGTGGAGTTCTCGTAGCTGATTAGCAGCACCCTGGAAATTAGTTACATTGTCAGAATATATGGTGCTTGGTTTCCCCGCGTCGATAGATAAATCTGTGTAGAGCGGCTAGAAGTGCATCTGTTGTGAGTGAAGTCACAACTGGGTGACTCAAACTTCACATGTGGAACTCCCTAGCCATGTTCCACAACATGTGAAAGTTTGGTCCTAATCAAGCAGTAATAAAGGGTACTTTACTCTTGAAGCCGAAAAAGTTATTTGCCCCTACCTCGCCAAGGATTCCAGGGAGGTGACTTATACATCACATGTGGCAATCCCTCCACAGGCTCCACACCTTGCGCAAGTTTGGTCGAAATCGGGCGGTTACGAAGCATACTTTACTCGTGAAGACCAAGGAGTTTTTCGTCCTATCGCGCCTCGCATTGCAAGGGGTGACTGAAACACAACATGTGGTACTCGCGCCCAGTTCTCCATAACCTGTGCAAGTGTGGTGGAAATCGGACGGTAACAAAGGGCACTTTACTTTAGAGGACGAAATACTTCTCCTTCCCTAACTTGCCCCGCAATGCGGCTGGATGACTCAAACATCACAAGTGGCACTACATCCCCAGGCGACACGCCCTGTGCAAGTTTGGTCTAAATCGGGCAGTAAGGAAGGGCCCTTTACTCTTGAAGCCGAAACAGTTTTTCGCCCCTACCTCGCCACGGATTCCAGCGGTGTGACTCATACATCACATGTGGGACTCCCTCCCCAGGCTCCACACCTTGTGCAAGTTTGGTCGAAATCGGTCAGTTACGAATGGTACTTTACTCATGAAGACGAAAGAGTTTTTCGCCCGTTTCTCGCCTAGCATTGCAGAGGGGTGACTCAAACTTAACATGTGGCACTCATTCCCCATGTTCCACACGGTCAGGAAATTTGGTCGAAATCGGGCAGTTGCGATCAGTACTTTGCGCTAGAAGCCGAAAGATTTTATCGTACAAATCTCGCTTCCCATTCCAGGGGGTGACTCAAACACTATAGGTTGCTCTCCCTCCCAATTGCCCCCAACCTGTGAAGGTTTGTGGAAATCCGACAGTAACGAAGGGCACTTTACTTTTGAGGCCGAAACACTTTTCCGCCCATATCTCGCCTCGCATTACAGCTGGGTGACTCAAACTACACATGTGAAACTCCCTACTCATGCTCCACAACAGATGTAAGTTGGGTCGAATTCGGGCAGTAATATAGGGTACTTTACTCTGGAAGCCGAAAATGTTATTCGCCCCTACCTCGCCACGGATTCCAGGGAGGTGACTTATAGATTTCATGTGGCACGCCCCCCCCCCTCCCGCCACAGGCTCCACAAGGTATGCAAGTTTCGACGAAATCGGGCAGTTACGAAGAGTACTTTTCTCGTGAAGACGAAAGAATTTTTTCGCCCTATCTCGCCTCGCAATGCAGCGGGGTGACTCAAAAACGACATGTGACACTCGTGCCCCAGGTTCAACAACCTGTGCAAGTGTGGTTGAAATCGGACAGTATCAAACAGCAGTTTACTCCTGTGGACGAAATTGCCCTTCTTTACTGACTGACGCCCAACTAACTTACACTGCACGTAACGCATGCGCAGCGAGTGCCATGTGTCATGTTTCACTCACCCTCCTGCAATGCGAGGTGAGATAGGACGAAAAACTGTTTTGGCCTCAAGAGTAAATTACCCTTATGTAACAAAAATTCAAAACTTAAATATTTCAAGTCGGATGATAGCGCTTCAGTTTTGTGCACCTGTTGCTTCTCTTGTTCCAGCAGTGTCATCTGAAAATGAATGACTTCATCCCAGTATTTATGAAGTGTACTACATTAATTATTCGAATTTTCATTAGAATTAATTTTATTATTTATTCATATTCTGCTTAAAGTATGCTTAAATTAAAAAATATACTGCAACATTTGTATATTTATGCGCTCCGAGAAAGATGCCCTCTTACTGTACTTTTATTCATACGGGCAAATTAGTCTCGAATTTCGCGAGGTCTTCAGAAAAGCCTCCCTCAACTGTAACCCGTCCGCAATTATTGTTAGGGTCACACAGGGATTCATTAATTGTAGATTATATATAAGATGTTATTTCTTTCTTTGTCCTTCCCTCTTCTACCTACTTGTTCACAGCAGGTGTCGAGGGTTTTTGTGATTTCGTTTGATCACACTCAGACACATACCACAGTCGGTAGGGCTCCTCTGGACGAGGGATCGGCCCGTCGCAGAGACCTCTACCTGACAACACAGACACTGTACAAGAGAAAAAAATTCATGCTCCCTGTGGGATTCGAACCCACGATCTCATCAAGCGCTCGGCCGCAGACCTACGCCTTAGACCGCGCGGCCACTGGGATCGACTACGGGAAAACACTTCCGAATAAGTATTGGTTGGCTTTGAGGTTACACAGCAATCATCCCGTAACGAGACAAGCGACGCCATGGTAGAGTCATTTACCTCTACCGTTATCTAAATCAAACAAAATATAAGGTTAGAGATCGTTCACTAAGCGCCTACCCTTCGTACGGCGGAAGTATCGGATTTCAGTCCCTGTCTAGTGGCCATCTGTCCATAGATTTACATAATTCACCTCAGTCCCTCTTGGCTTACTACGGCCCGTAGGCACCAAGGACTTTGACATACGTGGTCTAAGTCACATTCCAAGACGGACTTTTTAAATCAGATTGCGAGTAAGCAAAAAATTACCGGAAAAATTAACAGACATATGTCACTGGAAAGTAACAGACATGTCACTGGAAAGTAACAGACATATGTCACTCACATGTCTACCCTTGCCAGGGCAGCACAGATAACTTTTGAAATACATAATTAAATAATACAATGCATGTGTAACTGCACACTTTAATGCTTGTGAGAATACAACATATGCGAAAAGAAAAAACTGCACTGATTCCGGGACTGGAATCAATATAGGTTACTTTCTCTCCGGAGATTGCTGGCGTCATGCCTTAACGTGCCCGGCTGTCAGTGGATACGGGTACTGAGCTGCACTGTTCGCGATATGAGACCTTCACAGCAGAACTAACTAACTAACTAACTAACAAACTGACTAACTCCATGGAGCAGAGGCCTTCTTGAGAAGCTAACAGTTTCTCAGCTAGTCAACAAATTCTCCGCATTTTATGGAACCCGGAGGTTCATTACCGCATTCACAAGAGCCCGCCACCTGTCCCTGTCCTGAGCCGGCTCAATCCAGTTCATGCCCCATCCCACTTCTTGAAGATCCATTTTAATATTATCCTCCCATCTACGTCTGGGTGTCCCAAGTTGTCGCCTTCCCTCAGGTCTCCCCAACAAAATCCTGTATGCACCTTTCTTTTCCCCCATACGTGCTACATGCCCCGCCCATCTCATTCTTCTCGATTTGATTACCCGAATAATATTTGGTGATGAGTACAGGTCATTAAGTTCCTCGTTATGTAGTCTTCTCCACTCCCCTGTCGCCTCGTCCCTCTTAGGCCCAAATATCCTCCTCAGCATCCTATTCTCGAACACCCTCAGCCTTTGTTCCTCCCTCAGTGTGAGAGACCAAGTTTCACACACATACAAAACAACAGGTAAAACTACAGTTCTGTATACCCTAATCTTTGTGTTTTTGGATAGCAACCTGGAAGACAAACGATTCTGCATCGAATGATAGCAAGCATTCCCCGACTTCAATCTGCTCTTAATTTCTTCTTGAATGGAATTTCGATTCGTTAGGTTTGAGCCACACGCCTCGGAAAATTAGCGATAGATAATTCATGTTGTAACTTCAAATTAAGCAAACATATTGGAGTCTTTGGTTAACATATATGCGGCGTGAATGACTAACGAATAGAAGACAGAGAAACGCCATGAACTACGAACAATTCGAATTATGGTGGCAACTCTACGTTTGGTCGCTTCCGTTTTGGAATTTTCAAAATCTGTGGCCTGTTGATATACTGGACTTAGTGTATCTATTAATTCCATGCAGGCCTATGTAAAAATTGGAGACAAGAATTAGGTAAGGTAAAGGTAAAGCAGTCCCATTACAGGCCTGGACAGGCCCAGAGGGTTCCAGGAGGTTGAGGCTCCCAGATTTCAAGACAGTTGGCACATGAAGGTGGTATGGTTGGCAGCCATACGCACCGGCCGCCTTTACCCCCCAGGAAATATTCCTGGCACTCATTTCTATTAGAGGCTGAGTCGACCTCCAGGGCCACAGTGCGACCGGAAGGATTATGTCAATGAAAAAAAACCCACTGACACCATCGGGAATCGAACCCGCGCCCTTCCGGTTTGTAGCGCAGTGCCGCAACCAACTGCACCACCGCGACCCTCAATGAGTTAGGTACTTGCTACTTTATACTGCTAAAGGTATATAGCCTTAACGCTGGTGTTATAGGGCCCAAAAGAAATAAGCTTACCACCCTTTACTGGACGCAGAGTATCCATGTTACAGGCCTGCTGTTTATGGAAACTGTCTATTGCACAGTGACCACGTTTAACTTCCGTTTTGTGGGATATTCCGGCAAAATCCACGGTGACGACATGCGGGGTGTTACCATGGTAACGTATGGTATAAGGTTTTGTCGCCGGAGCGTTTTGACTTCACTTTACATGAGATAATTGTTACTGCAAATTATGTATTATTTAAAAGATTTCCCTAAGATTACCTGAGAAAATATATGAATGGACTCCAAGTGAAAGGAACAAGACAGGAAGACCGAGAAATACCTGAAAGAAGAAAGCAAAGGAACAAGACAGGAAGACCGAGAAATACCTGAAAGAAGAAAGCAAAGGAACAAGACAGGAAGACCGAGAAATACCTGAAAGAAGAAAGCAAAGCAAGCCATGGATGGAAGAAATCTGCAGGAAGAAGACTGCTTAGATAGGAATAGATGGCGACTAGTATGCGGGATACGGCCGCAAAGACTGTAAAAAACCGGCTTATATATATATATATATCTTTTTATGTGTACATATATATATATACACACACACATAAAAAGATTTCCCATGCCAAAGATTAAAAGGTAGTAATTTGACAACCTGTAAAGAAAGCAAAGATATTACAACAAATAAAATGTTTTTATTTAACCAACAAAATACAGACAATTAAAATTACAATATGTACAGGTATAAAAATGAAATGTATTTTTGCACTTTATGAATAATCAAAAATGAAAACTTTTAGTACATCAGTTTTGATTAATGATCTGGATTTAAAATCTTACTTTTTTTATGATTTTGATGCTTCGAGAATATATTTTCCCTTATGGACAAATGTGCAAAATTCTTACAAATATATTTACAACTCATCTTTATCGCAATTTCATCTTTTACTTCTATTAAGTTTACACTGCTCTTCCTACCTTTATTTCTTCACTAGCCATTCAGAATAGAAAGAAAAAAAACCCCCGCTCCACATAAACGTTTGTACAGAAACGCATAGCACAAACGAGAGTAACCTGCAACATTTGAAAGTGCACTGTCTGCCGCCGGAAAGGTTTGGCACCAACTGTCACAAACAGATAGAATTTCCTTGTCTTTGTCTTTCAGCTACAACGCAAGAGTAGGCTTTCGCGTACGTAAAATTCTTCGTATAGTTTATCCCGCTTGATAGACATTCACAACTGCAATAGCTTCTTTGAAGTCAAAATATGTTGCTCCGCAAAACTGCGAAAACTGACTACCAGCTTCATCATGTCTGTCTGTGCGTCCGTCCGTCTGTATGGAACACCTCGTCTCCTATAAGGTGGATTTTCATAAAATTTTATATTTGAGTATTTTTAGAAATTCTGTCCAGAAAATTTAAAATTTATTAAAATATGACAAGAATAACAGGCACTTTACATGAAGACCTATGTACATTTCTGATTATATCTCGCTAAATTCTTAGAATGATAAATGTTTCAGACAAATATTTTTAAGAAAATCGAAACACACATTTTATATTAAATAACTTATTTACAAAAATTGTGCCGTTTATGAGATAATGTGGAAATATATGGTACATCCAGATGCCACATGTGACAATATAACACGACGCATTTGCTTTGCATTTTGGATAAATAAGGCTACACACCCTCCGAATAATTATTGCATTTCTACTACAAAAACAGTTTTGTGAAGGCGCCTGAGTGTTATGTTATATGCATATTTCTGGCCTTAGTCACGCCGTTCCCGATGTGCAGGTAGTGGCGTCGTGTGACCTCAGTTAGGCAGCTAAAGATATTTGCTATTTAGGTTTTGTAAAGAAGGAGTTCGTGGGTTGATTTCGAAATATCTCAACCCATTCCTGTGACACCGGATTTTAAATGCATTTTTGGAACCGTCCCCGCAAAAATCGAGACAGGTTGTTAACCTAACTTATTCTGAAGATGATTTTAAATATAAAACGCTTTATAAGCAGAATGTAGGAGTTTTAAAATTTGTTATTTATTGGCATCGTACTTGTTATCAATAACTCGGAGTACACAGTAATCGAGATCTTTGCCCCTCTGGGATACTACGTAACACAGATTGATAGTCACCGACGTTTCGGGAAAACCTATCGATCCCACCTTCAAGAGACAAGCAGTCCAAAAAGACTTATTGGACTGCTTGGACATTGAAGATGGGACAGAGCTTGTCCCGCATCTTCGGTAACTAACTACCAACCTAGCTGTGTTAAATCGCAGAAGGGCAAAGAATTAATTTACACCGACATGGCAGCCTGAAATCAAACAAAGCATTCAATAGACATGCGCATACTAACTTCTGTGCCTGGAACAATTAATTTTTATATTTATATGTGTTATTTTGCGGAGGCCCGGGTTCGACCCCGGGTCAGTCCATGTGGGATTTGTGATGGACAAAGTGGCACTGGGACAGGTTTTCCCCTGTCAATTTCATTCCACCGGTGCTCCATTACTAGGAAAAGGACAAAAAATAATCATCAATCATCGTCATCTTCATCACAGGGTTGCACAAGAAGCCTCAAGGCTGCGGTGCGTCCGTAGTGTCTGCTGCGGGGCCCTTCACCACTTAAAAAAAAGTGTTATTTTGACTAACTAAACGGATTTTTTGTCTCACTGTTGACAAGCTTCAGTTTATTTACACAAGAATAAATCCGCTATAAAGCATCTTGTTAGCAGGCTACGGTAAATGCTGATTTGTCAAATGCATCCACGTGAAAGTGATTTGTTCGTGTTCAAAACGCAACAGGGGTTCTGTACGAATGTAGGCACGAAATATATTTACAATATCATTGAGCAGTAGCTGATTCCTCCTGCACCCAGACTCTTTTGAATTTACTACAATCCTATTAGGTACCATCCTAGAATTTGATACCATCCTCTGACACAACATTTTGATCCAAACTTTTTTCTTTGTCGCTCACATATACTGTCATATTTCCACTAATTTGTACCGTAACACACTTCTTATTGTGCATATGTCTTTTGGAGGGTGATATGTGGTACAAGAACCAGACGAACACACTTTCTGTCCTGTCAAAAGTAACTGCCACACTACTGTAAATAAATAACAACAATTGTGATAGTAAAGTAACTTGAGAGGTTTGGAAATACATGTAAACTTTGGCACTTTGTCAGTTGTTTCTCTTTAACTGACAGTATCATCATCATCATCATCATCATCAGCTGTGAAGTATTAGGTGTAGTGCCTGTTCTTTATCCCTCAAGGTGAAGCCGGTCCTTCCATCTTTTCCTTGGTCGTCCTATGTTTCTCTTCCCTTTTGGCCTATATTTCAGTGCCTGTTTGGGTATCCTGTCTGTGCCCATTCTCTCTACGTGCTGTAGCCACTCTGTTGGTACTGTTTTATTTCCAGAGCAATGTTCTGCACTCCAAGTTTCTCCCTCACGGACTGATTTCTCCCCCTGTCTAACTTAGTAATTCCTAGCAAATGTCTTAAAAATTTCATTTGTGCTGCTTCCAGTCTTTGTTCATCTCGTTTCTTCAGCACCCAGTCTTCAGTACCGAACTTTAAGGCTGATTTAGCTGTGATATTATGGATTCATTAACTGACGGTACATTGTAATAACTCTGCCAGTCACTTTATTTCTTGCTAAAGATGGTTACTATTGAAGCTACGGGACTTCGTGGAACTCTCTGGGATAACTGCGTCACACTCTGTCCGATCTTTCACCTGTTGTGATGACAGAGACAGAAGCTTGTTGTCTTGCGTCCGAAAGTGATTCTGCGTGCTTAGTAGTTCTGAAGGTCGAAACTAGGGATGAGGTTGTGAAGATATCCGCTTGTCCAAACATGGATACGGGCATTTGCTGGATATATCGACATACTCTAGAGGAAGTGGCATGCAATACCTGTCGCGGTTACACGAACGTTCTTTCGAAGAGTGTCTTGGCAACGTCGATAGTGCTGTCACCCTCTCGGACGAATTTGCCATAGGCATTAAAGACGAAGCGTATCTGTTTTATATAAGGACTCAGTGCGTACCGCGCTGTAAACACTCTCCACTTCGGTTATAAAACTAATCTCTTAATGTTTTATAAGGCAAAAGTTGCTGTTTGTTCTGAGATCCGTACAAAACACAAACGCAATGTGGGCACGAAGTATAATTTTTTAATGTTAAACCTGGCGGTATGTAAACTTACCACTAGGCTTTAAAAGTTAAAGACGAAGCGTATCTGTTTTATATAAGGACTCAGTGCGTACCGCGCTGTAAACACTCTCCACTTCGGTTATAAAAACCAGTCTCTTAATGTTTTATAAGGCAAAAGTTGCTGTTTGTTCTGAGATCCGTACAAAACACATAAACGCAATGTGGGCACCACGTAGAATTTTTAAATGTTAAACCTGGTAGTACGTAAAGTTACCGCTAGGCTTTAAAAGGTTAATGCTTCTCAATGATTTGATAGGTGCATTTTATTATCAGTTCTAGACGTTCTTGTTTGATCACGAGGGACTGCGGATGGCGTTAGATTACTCTGAACAGAGTCGTGGTTTGAGTTAATGTCTTGCCTCGATGCTTCTTCATTTATTGGAATGCACAGAGAATATTCTTCATTTTCTCCTGCTGCTACTGTCTCATAAGTTTCCAGTGTTGATTGGGTTGCAAAATTAAGTCCACCCCTCTTACGTGTTTTCGTGTTTTGCCTCCAGAATTTGTGGTCACAATTTGGAGTGTAATTCTCGTAAATCGGACAAATATCACATTGTGATTCACGATGTACTGAATCGTTTTCTGTAGAAGCAGATTGTTTCTTGTTTTTGATCCACCAAAAAGCATACGCTACTATTATTGCTAGCGACAGTATTATCGCCAACGGCACAGACACGTTTATAATGACACTAACTTTCGAAAGATTTCGTGATGACTCTTGCTGAATTGGAACATCAGTGACGTCAGTCGTATCAATATGGGTGAAATTCAGATGGCTGGTTAGAAACGAGATGGAAGTTCTTTGAATTTCAGGGACTTCTAAAGGTGTTTCTTTATTGATGGACGGTTTTTCAGGTATATTATCAGTAGTTACGGAGGATTTTGTGACAAATGCTGAAGTCGTTTGGTTTAAACAACTTTCCACGTGTGTCTCCCAACCCTTTATGTATTTAGAACAATTTCTATCCCAACAACTGCATAAAAAAGGGTTTTGGTGGATGTACAGATTATTTAAATACCCCATTCGTTTAAGAACCTCATCTTTGACATTGTCAAGCCTATTGTTGTATATATACAAACTAATTTTTTGAAGAGTTGTTGTTGACATTACAAGCAAGAAGTCTACCGATGTCAGTAAGTTTGCTGAGAGGTTCAGAAATTTAAGTGACGTTAAATTGTCAAAAAGATGATCGTCAATGTATGTAAGTTTGTTTTTTGAC
The DNA here is from genome assembly GCA_013340265.1 of Coptotermes formosanus. Classification (NCBI taxonomy): domain Eukaryota; kingdom Metazoa; phylum Arthropoda; class Insecta; order Blattodea; family Rhinotermitidae; genus Coptotermes; species Coptotermes formosanus. Next base: position 95,907 of record BLKM01000026.1, read on the forward strand.
ACATCTAGCCTACTAAGATTCACTGTTTTCTGGAAAGCCCCTTTAGGGATGCTGGTCAAGTTACAATCTGCAAGATTCAACACACGAAGACTGACAAGATTGTAAAATGGCCCTTCATCTCCTAGATTAATATTATTTCCATGGAGATCAATTTCTTCAAGTTTTGTGTTGTGAACAAATGTATCTCGGTGGATAAACATAATTTTATTCATGCCTAGGAAGATACTTTTCAATTTCGTCAAATTCTTGAAAGCTTCATGGTCAATATTTCTTATTGCATTGTTGTAAATATATAACGAAGTCAGTTGACTCATCCCTTTGTTGGAGAATGACGTAGCTGTCAGATGAGAGATGTTATTGTACGATACATCCAGCGTAATAAACGTTTCGGCAACTCCAGAAGGCACTTCAGTTAATGTAGCGTTTTTGCACAATATTTTGTTGATTGATTGGCATTTGCAAAAGGAAGGGCACGTATGTAGTGCACAGTACACCAACAAGGGCTGCGTCAAAAATGCAGCAAACATCGTAAGCAGAATCCATACGTCCATATTGCTGCAAATAAAAATATTTGCAATAAAACCGCTGAAATATATTTACATTTAGCAATATACAGTTATTAATCCAAAGAATATTTAAAGCGGTGACGTATTCGGTGTAGTGACTCCTGGCAAAGGAACGAGCATTGCCTTACTTGACAAAGCAACCAAACCGGCTCTGGATCAGACTTAGCCTCCTCTTTCCCGGGGTTAATGAGACGGAACGTGAAGCTAACCTCTCACCTGCATTTAGCTCCGGAGTTAAGAATAAGTGGAGCTATACCACTCTTCCCCCATCTGCTTTCATATTTACTATTTTTAGTTTAATCAAGAAGTGTATATTTAAGGTTTACAACCGAATTTAACCTTTTAAAGCCTAGCGGTAACTTTACGTACAACCAGGTTTAACATTAAAAAATTCTACGTGGTGCCCACATTGCGTTTATGTGTTTTGTACGGATCTCAGAACAAACAGCAACTTTTGCCTTATAAAACATTAAGAGATTGGTTTTTATAACCGAAGTGGAGAGTGTTTACAGCGCGGTACGCACTGAGTCCTTACATAAAACAGATACGCTTCGTCTTTAAAGCGTTAATCTTCGTTCTTATGGTAACACGTATGCACAGTCCACAAAAGCTCAAGCGGGCTGAAATTCTGTAAGTGCCGGAAAGGAAGTGACGTAACGTACAAGTGTCTTCACAATTCGTTTCATTCCTAACTTCCGCATATTTGTGCATTCACGGCGTTCTTCCGTTCATTACAATCATTCAAGACACACGGATATTACCAAAAGACACCAATACGTTTGCATAATTTGTAGTTAAAACATGAACTAAACTTAGCGGCGTGTAGGTCGCTAACTCTACTTCAAATGTCTAATACTGCGAATAGTACGGCGCATTACCGTACCCACTCGTAGTCTGGCACATGAAGACGTGATGTCAGTATCTTTCGGAGAATAAATATACTGTTTCGCGTACCGGTACCGCATTTTTTCATTTGTTATATTCTCACAAACAATTAAATTGTACATTTATAACTAACTCCATGGGCAGAGGCCTTCTTGAAAAGCTAACAGTTCCTCAGCTAGTCAAGAAATTCCCCGCATTTTATGGAACCCGGAGGTTCATTACCGCATTCACAAGAGCCTGCCACCTGTCTCTATCCTGAGCCAGCTCAATCCAGTCCATGCCCCCATTCGACTTCTTGAAGATCCATTTTAATATTATCCTCCCATCTACGCCTGGATCTCCCAAATGGTCGCCTTCCCTCAGGCCTCCTCACTAAAATCATGTATGCACCTCTCTTTTCCCCCATACGTGCTACATGCCCTCCCATCTAATTCAAAGGAAGTTATACTGGCGCATTAAATAACACCATACCATGAAGTAATATGAGGGGCGGCAGATAAATTTCAAAGCATTCTTAACCTCGAGACTAGATGGCAGGTGAGTGGTCACTGGACTGCTATTAGCCCCCCCTACCAATCCTCTATTAACCCTTTAAAGACGGAACGTATCTGTTTTATATAAGGACTCAGTGCGTACCGCGCTGTAAACACTGTCCACTTCGGTTATAAAAACCAATCTCTTAATGTTTTATAAGGCAAAAGTTGCTGTTTGTTCTGAGATCCACACAAAACACATAAACGCAATGTGGGCACCACGTAGCATTTTTTAATGTTAAACCTGGCGTTATGTAAAGTTACCGCTAGGCTTTAAAAGGTTAAGATATGTCGAGTACGTAAGTTAGAGTAGGCCATTCAGTCTCGACTTTCTGTACTTACTTGTTTCGGTCGCGAATTTGGTTGAAAAGAATAACAAATCCTAAGGCTTTGACCACTTTCACACACCATGTCTGTAACACTGCAAAAAAAGCACTTACTTTCCTTGTACACATGTATAAAGAACATAAGTACTGCTTATCGGCTATCTTGGCAACCGATAACGCCTCCATGTTTGTTCTTCGATATCTAAGAAGAAATGCAGTCTGTCACGTAGAAATACACAGCATATGTCCTCCTGATTGCTTTTACCTACAACTCACAATGTCCCATTAAAACATCTTATTTTTCCCACCTTACGGGAGAACTTATCTTTACTCAGGAGTAAAGCTTTGACCTTGACAGGATGAGTTATGATCCCTTACGTCCCGGTAGAACCTGCACAGCAAACACGCAGATCTGTCAAAAACAAGAACAGAAAGTTCCGTGTCGCATAATGGAATCAACTGGAAGTCACAAAATGTTAATATACACTGGAATCCATCGGTTTCTGGGCGTCAGGATAGTGTAGTTGGTATAGCGACTAGCTACAGGCTAAATAAACACGAGTTAGAATCCTGGCAGAGGTAAGAAGAGATTTTTCTCTTCTCCGAAACGTCCAGAAGGCTCTACCGCTCCCCCCCCCCCCGAGTCTCCAAATTAATAGCTACCGATGTTCTTTCTCAGCGGTCAGGCGGCCGGAGAGTGAAGCTAATCACTCACTTCCATCCAGCGCCGAAGTTAAGGAAGAGTAAATCTATGTATCTACATCCTCTATATCTTGATCGTGTAGACAGGGATAACTTCATGTTTTCAGGTGCGTTCGCAAAATTGCGAACAGCGACTATCAGCTTTGTCACGTCTGTCTGTCTGTCTGTCCCTCCGTCTGTCTGTCTGCAAGGAACAACTTGGCCCCCATTCGATGGATTTTCATGACATTTGATATTCTGGTGTTTTTCGAAAATCTGTCGAAAAAATTCAAGTTTGATTAACATACGACAAGAACAAGGGGTACCTTGTGTACATATGTACAGGTATGATAGAGCAGAATAGACTACGGAAGGGTGGGCACCACCGTGACCCCTGCACTTGGTCAGTTGTCGATCTGTTGTGGAAAACCTTTAGCTCATTTTTCAGCAGTCTCACACCTTTAACTCTTTAAAGACGAAGCGTATCTGTTTTATATAAGGACTCAGTGCGTACCGCGCTGTAAACACTCCACTTCGGTTATAAAAACCAGTCTCTTAATGTTTTATAAGGCAAAAGTTGCTGTTTGTTCTGAGATCCGTACAAGACACATAAACGCAATGTGGGCACCACGTAGAATTTTTTAATGCTAAACCTGGTGGTATGTAAAGTTACCGCTAGGCTTTAAAAGGTTAAAGACGAAGCGTATCTGTTTTATATAAGGACTCAGTGCGTACCGCGCTGTAAACACCATCCACTTCGGTTATAAAAACCAGTCTCTTAATGTTTTATAAGGCAAAAGTTGCTGTTTGTTCTGAGACCCGTACAAAACACATAAACGCAATGTGGGCACCACGTAGAATTTTTTAATGTTAAACCTGGTCGTATGTAAAGTTACCGCTAGGCTTTAAAAGGTTAATAAGGTATGTTGCACACTGGGGACTGTTTACCAGTCCCAGTTTAAACAGGCGTCCATGACAGTGCCTTCTTAGCAACCCTGTCATTATTCTTAGCTGGTTTCGGCTTAGATTGAGCATTCCCCACATTCTATTGCAGAGTTTTTTTTAAAGAAATCCCTTGTCCACGTGTGGGCTACCAAATACTCCTCGTGTTTTCTATCCGTCCAGCCGCTCATCAACTCCCTGGCAACGTCTGCATATACACCAAGTACCGGGTCAGGTCGTATGAGTGGATGCGAGGAACCTTGCCTGGCGCTGATCAGCTGTTTGATTTCCGTCAATTTCCACGTGTCCTGCACCGATACCAGTTGAATCCTGTTATGTTCTGGCATTTCCATCAGGGATTGATGGCAGTCCGAGAATAATTTGGAATTTATCTGGAAGCTGTCAAGGGCCTTGATGGCTGCCTGACTGTGGGAAAGAATGCCGTTGTTTCTACCTGTGTAGTCCTTTTCTATATTCTTCATTATACAAGCCTTAATGACGTGTGTTTCAACGTGGAATACGGTGGGGATGTAGCCCCAAAATATCTCTCCCCCCCCCCCCCCCCACCGAGATGCCTGTCCACCAGTTCTTCCATGGTTGTCAGCATGAAGGACAATAGACTAATATGATGATACGCCCAAGTCTCGGCATTTGACCATCCCGGGTGTACCGATAAAAATCACCTTGACCCGCCTCCAAGCGTTCTCTATTTACCCGCTTGCTAGGCACACTGGCAGAGATACGGCACAGATGAGTAATCGAATTTTTGCAAGAGTGCAGGCACAATTCGATCAGTCCTTGCCGATTTAAATGGTTTGAATGTGCCAATCGCCCATCTTATTTTACACTGATCAATGACCTTTTTGGCCAGTTCCCAGTCCTGCCCGTGAGCAGCATATGCTGTCGGGTTGCCTGCCCCTTGTTCTTTCAAGTCTACTCCTTCTCCAACAGACCCTGGAAAATGAATTGTCTAATTCCCTCAAAGTCTGTCTTCTAGATTTTGTGTATCGGCCGTCAGGTAGTGTAATAGATTCCACACCCTCGGTCGCCTGAATGCCCATGATCCTCATGAGTCTAGCCCTGTCAGGTACACCCTCGGTCGCCTGACATTAGTCCATGATCCTCATGAGTCTAGCCCTGTCAGGTACATCCTCGGTCGCCTGACATTGGTCCATGATCCTCATGAGTCTAGCCCTGTCAGGTACATCCTCGGTCGCCTGACATTAGTCCATCCAAGAAGACCGTTTGACCTTTCTAGTCTCTTTGTTGTAACACGTGAAGGCCGTCCTATGTTATCCCCAGTTGCCTGTCCTTTTAGCTTGATTAAAAAAGCTTCTTGGACTTCTTAAACCTTGAAGATGGAACCGATACGTTGTCCCGAAACGTCGGTATTATCCCAGAACGCAGATCTCATCAGCATCGCGGTGGAAGCCCCAAATAACTGATTTAAAAGCTGTATTATTGAAGCTTTAACCCTTTAAAGACGAAGCATATCTGTTTTATGTAAGGACTCAGTGCATACCGCGCTGTAAACACTCTCCACTTCGGTTATAAAAACCAGTCTCTTAATGTTTTATAAGGCAAAAGTTGCTGTTTGTTCTGAGATCCGTACAAAACACATAAACGCAATGTGGGCACCACGTAGAATTTTTTAATGTTAAACCTGGTGGTACGTAAAGTTACCGCTAGGCTATAAGAGGTTAAGAAAGTTACAAGCCTACTCATGCAGGGGGGCACCCAAGGGGGGGGGGGTGCCGGGCTGCAGCCTCCCCAAACCCAAGAAACCGACATTTAAAGAAAAACAGAGATTTTGTAGCTATTATGATATCAAACGTTTTGTGTGATTTCCTTTTCAGCCAAAATCAGCCACTGAAGTCGGCTGATGACAAGTACATTATAATTTTGTAAATTAATTTAACGAAATTAAAACAATTACGAAATTAACGATTTTAACAACTGGAATTGAACACTACGGTGCCTTTATTTAAAACATGGGTCTCCAAACTTTTTTTGCAAAAGGCAACAACCGTTACGGTGAACTGGTTCACAGGCCGCACACATAAAAATCACAGTATGTGGTACACCCATCCCCCTAAATTGAAAAATTACACATATTATGGAGTTCTATTACAAAAATGTAACATTATGGTATTACGTTAACTGCCTTAATAAGAGGAAATATTATCTTGATAAAAATCTTGAACACAAAAATATCTCTCTGTCGTTGCTCTCTGTCAAGGTCACGCTGTACTTCCAAGTGGATGGGTCATGTGGATTTATTCTAACTAAATAAAACTGCATTATTATTTAATTTTTATAGTGTATGTATAATTTACAAATGTGGCCATGGGCCGCATAACATGACCTGGCAGGCCGCGGGTTGGAGACCCATGATTTAAAACAACTTTTAAGACACCATGGACAAAATACCACTTTACCACATGGTGTCTAAAAATGTTGTGACACTATTTTAACCTGAACTGTGTTTTATTGAGGGGCCGCGGTGGCGCAGTTGGTTGAGGCACTGCGCTACAAACTGGCAGGTCGCGGGTTCGATTCCCGATGGTGTCAGTGGATTTTTCATTGACATAATCCTGTCGGTCGCACTATGGCCCTGGGGTCGACTCAGCCTCTAACAGAAATGAGTACCAGGAATATTTCCTGGGAGGTAAACGCGGCCGGTGCGTATGGCTGACAACCTTACCACCTTCAAGCGCCGATTGTCTAGAAATCTGGGAGCCTCGACCTCCTGGAACCCTGTGGGCCTGTCCAGGCCTGTAGTGGGACTGCTTTACCTTTTTTTTTACTGTGTTTTATTACCTAGTGTTCTATGTTTCCCCTGAAGATGGTCCCATTGACACAGTGAAACATGTTGGGAAGTGACTGAAGCCTTCTACAAAGGTTATTTTATTATATTATTTTGTGCACAAGTTGGTGTGTCATCATATTATTATTACATTAATTGCATGGCATGGACAATGTAAAGTCCTGGAATATGCTGACACGGTTCTCCTTCAGCTCTGCACTCAGCAGTAAGTCGTCAATTTGGTAGCATTCCAACACATTTTCAGATTGTCTTTCAAATGTTCTGAACTAACCCAGATGAAATCCCCAACATATTAGCATCTTCGCAGATAGCATTACGTCTGTTTTCAAGCACAAGTTCCCTCACTTGCTTGATCCAAATTTTCATCTGTTTTGCTTGCTGCTTGATGTCTTAAGTTGTAGCATCACACGGTTTTTGAACTTGGCAAACCACTCAAAAAAGTTGAGTTCTTCCCATTACCTGCCCTCCAAAAAGCTACTTTCATCATTTTGAAAGTTTCTGCACCATTTTTCCTACGTTTAAAGCAAAATTTTATGCAGACATGCTGTTCTTTCAAGTCTGCCATTTTCTAGGTATGCCAAAATTATAACTGGAACACACATTTGTACTTAATAAGATACTGCTCAACAATCACACATGCTACAGACTTATCTAAGTAGGATATGACCCAGTTGGCTCTACGCTATTTATATCTAGGAGTAGACACTTATGCTAGCAGCAGTAATGCCATCTCATGGTCAGTCCAGAAACTATGTGATAGCACCATGTGATGATTTGCACCAGGTCAATGTTCAGTCACCTTGAAGACAAAGACAAATGCTATGGCACCTCAACAAACCAGCCCTCCATGACATGGTATATTTACACAAAAATGGACACAAATTATTTTCAAATCACCATGAACACCTCTAGTATGTGATTTATTAAAGTACTGACAGGAGTCTAAGATGCATCACAAAGACATTTCTCACCAGAGAAGACTGGACATATTATATTCTTATGTACAATTAACAGACAATCTCACTGTGGTCTATTTTAATTAAAAAAGAGCATACAGAATAAATATATCTATGGGTAAATGACAACATAATAAATAAAACTTATCACCGCATAACGAACTAATTAAACTTAACAGTGTCCTGTATGTACTAACACATCACAATTATACATAAAATCAAAATGAAAGACTAGGCATTGTATTAGAATATTATATTCACTGCAGCACATCTTATTAAATACCTTGCCTTTCGCTGTCAATATTGGGTTATTTTCCCATAAGGACTAAATTCCCGATTTTCTACATAACTACACAAATTGTTACAGGTTATCATTTTGTCAGTGGCAATAGAAGAGTTAAAGTTTAAGGATGTCAAAATGGTAAAATGTTATCCATAATAGTAACACTGGAAGCAGTAAACTGTAAGATATCTAGTAACCTAAGAAACCTTACTTGGTTAAGTTTACATCCATGTGCTTTGTATCTGCCAATTAAAGGTAAGGTACGACATTTCACTCATAACATTAAGCAGAAGAGTTACTGAAGTAAGTATTTCTTCTTCAGGAGTTCCAAATGTTCTTCAGAAGCCTTTTGGGGTGAGCTTGTGGATGGATGCTCTGTGAGAGAATCTGTAAGAGGGCAAACGGGGTGCATGTATTGTTACTGCTAATTTAATTTGCACACTTATGCTGCTACCAACGCATCACTCTTCATCCATCAGACTCCCACTGACAATTGGTGACAGGGTAACTCTTTAAGGATGAAATTAAATCTGTTTTACAAAAACACTGATCACTGACAAATGCACAAAGAGAGTTTTATCATCAATCATAACACACTCCTACATGTTTCGACCCTGCTGGGTCATCTTCAGGGAGAACTTTTTTGTTATTACACTAGGGTTGCACTTTATAGTTGAGTGAGAATGTGCAGTTGACTGTGTACTGGAGGCATGAACTCTCTGCGGTCCCAGTAGTCTAGGGTTGCACTTTATAGTTGAGTGAGAATGTGCAGTTGACTGTGTACTGGAGGCGTGAACTCTCTGCGGTCCCAGCCTGCACTGCAGTGCAGGCTGGGACCGCAGAGAGTGCAACCCTAGTGTAACGATACCAAAAAAGTTCTCCCTGAAGATGACCCAGCAGGGTTGAAACACGCAGAAGTGTGTTACGATTGATGATAAAACTCTCTTTGTGCATTTGTTGGTGATTAGTGTTTTTGTATAATATAGTGCATGGACATGGAACACATTAAATCTGTTTTATTTAAAGACCTAGTCAATATCACGCAGTAAAAAATTTCCATCTTGGTTATAAAAACCAACAGTTGATGTAGTACAGGGCAAAAGCCACTGTTTGTTCTAAGATATACAGCACATAAATGCTCTATATGGGCAGAATGTAGAATTTCTGAATGTTAAACCTGGTAATATAGGCTTTAAAAAGCTACGGTCATTCAGCCGTGTTGTGCATGTATTCTGTATAGGTTCTGTTCTGTGTATGTATTGTACGGAATTCTGTAGTTTTTTGTACTGGTATTTTACAAACGTGCGCCTTTGTCATGACAACTTATTTGGCAGTTTGCAGTTTTCCTTCCTGCAGTATACTTTCGAAGTAATGCCAACGGCTGACACAGAATTAAAATTAAGACATAGTATAGCCAGCTGTGGTCCACAAACACATGAATCAGTTGACTTTCCTTTGTCCCATAAGACAAAACCCTGCCATTTTAGTTTTTTGTATGCCTTTGAGATGACTGGAATTCTTTACTGTGAACTGAAGTTAGAGTAGAAGAATGGTATATTTCAGTTCTATCATATAACCACCTATTCTTTTGTCTGGGTGCTTGCAGAGTGAGGGCTAGTCAGACAACTATTTGCTAATTTTGTAGTACTTTCATATACATGTATTAATAAAAGTTATTCTGTTCTTTAGTGAGGAACTCTTTGTGGGTGCCAGCCCATGACTGTCATTTACGCAGTCTGAGGATTTCCTGAATTATAAGCTAATTGCTTGGCTGAAGAATTTGAAAATTACCTGCCACCATCTGGGGTTATGACACCTTGCATACTATGTGACATCAAGTTCTGCGAAAATGTGTTATGAAAAGTGGTATGACTTCAGGCTTTCACCGCTGTGAAGGTGTGGGTTATGGTCTTGTGATTACAAACTTTTGAAGTTTGAAAGCTGACAATCATACTGACGCACCAGTGCGTGTGTGTTTGCGAATGCTCCTCTCTAGCTCCCTGCGCAAGATGTGACTGAAAGGATGCTCAGTTTGCCAGGCATCAGCCATGTTGGTCGTCATTGCAACTGCCGGACTGGATACGGAATTTATCGCAGGTTGTACTGGACTTGACTGGTGTATGGGTGATCTCATATCCAACAGGCAACCTTTAGGATTTAGCTCTTTCTCCTTCCTATAATCACAAAATAGAAACAAGAACTGTACTTTTATATGTATGCCGTTTTAAACTGTAAGTTACATCTCCCAGTCACTACCTGCATCTTTACTATAAACTTATCACAGGCAGAAAATAGACACCGTGTTCTGTACATGGGTGCTTCTACTTAAAATGTACACCCTACCTTCACTCTTGCAAGATGGCCACAAAACACAGCTGCAGACAGAGCTCACTTACACAAATATACTACCTCTCACCAATAATGAGTGAATGTTTGGAATCAATATAATTTAATCAACAAAACGTGTATCATCATACTAATGGTGAGTTTTAAGTACCTCCTGTAAAATGCCTGCCTGAAGACTACCGTGACACTATGGACAAATGGAATTTCTTAAGCGATTAGTACATTCAAGATGAATTTCTGTAGCTAGTGTCCTGTCTGGAAGAATAAAACACAACTAACACAAAAAATCAGAATTAAAAACTGTTCAAAGCACTTACGAATTGGAATCTGGGGCAAGATTTACATTGTATGATTTCTCTATAAGTTTCTTCCTCCTAATTTCATGTTTTTTCTCACACTTCCGTGTTAACTTTTCACATTTCTCTCTCAATTCATTTTCTTCCTCTCCTTTGGCTTGTAAAGAGGCTTGTACTTTGGCCAACTCTGACAGAAGTTTAAGTCGTGTCTCCTGAAAATCCTGCTTCATATGGGCTTCACTTGTGTTCCTCAACTGGCTAAGATGTGTTTGTTCTTGAACCTAAATGAAAATTAAAGATTTAGATTCAAAGTTACACTTGCAGCATTTATTCACACCAAAGGTATTTAAACTTGTAACAAAAGCAAAGGTTTCAACAGACCACATACACTCTATGCAACCAAAATTATGCACTTAAAATTTTCTATATCTGAAACTGGAAGTGATGTAAGCATACAGCTAGTATCACAAATCAAATAATTAATAACTTCCTTGCTTTTGCCTGCATATGGCCTCTTTCTGCCCTCAACTAATAACAATTATTTAGGCCAGATATCTACTGGGCAAAGATACTGTATCTCTACCTAATATGAAGAAATATACGCATTACTTAAAAAAATTCTTTTAACAAGCTGTGTGACTAAGTACCGCAGCAGCATGAAGCTGACGACTGTACTTCACCTGCACATCTATATTTGTTAGTGGACAAGTTGGTAGAACAACAACCGACTAATTGACAGGACTTCCGTCAAACACAACCACTTATACTGTACAAAAATACTCTGTTAACAATAAGTTACACGAGTCAAAATCAAACCAACAAATGCGAAAGCTCAATGGTAAGTGTATTTTATCACCCATACATAAGTTTCAGTAATCAAATTACCATCTTCAGGGGGCATACATCAAAGAGTCACAGGTATTGTATACATCCAAGCTTGGATGTATACAATACCTGTGACTCTTTGATGTATGCCCCCTGAAGATGGTAATTTGATTACCGAAACGTATGTATGGGTGATAAAATATACTTACCATTGAGCTTGTGCATTTGTTGTTTTGATTTAAACTCATAATAATATGCACGGTTCACAAAACGTAAAATAAGATACATGTTTCAGCCTAAAGTGCCCATCATCAGGTTTCATATAAAATATAAAAAGATGTTAAGTACATTATTATCACATGTGTTATGTAAGGGTGACCACTCATAGTAAAGACACACGTGATAATAACATATATTACTTCCCTTTATATTTTTATGGGGGCCGCAGTGGTGCAGTTGGTTGAGGCACTGCGCTACGAACCGGAAGGTCTCGGGTTCGATTCCCGATGGTGTCAGTGGAATTTTTCATTGACATAATCCTTCTGGTCGCACTGTGGCCCTGGCGTCGACTCAGCCTCTAACAGAAATGAGTACCAGGAATATTTCCTGGGGGGGGCCCCCAAACACAGCCGGTACGTAGGGCTGACAACCTGCCACCTTCACGTGCCGATTGTCTAGAAATCTGGGAGCCTCAACCTCCAGGAACCCTAAGGGCCTGTCCAGGCCTGTAACGGGATTGCTTTTTTATATTTTTATATAAGGCCTGATGATTACCTTTTGGGCTGAAACATGTAGCTTACTGTTAACGGAATACTGTTATCCAATAAATACAGTTGTGTTTGACAGCAATCTCATTAATCATTCAGTTATAGCAACACAATGGGATGTCCTTTAAAAAAACAGTAGGAGGATAGAACTGAAGGAGAAGTAAACTATGCCCAGTAAAGTTACGGTACAAGCCACTGTTACTGCCACCTCTTTTTCCTCCTCCTCCTCCTTCATCATCATCTTTGTCTTTCAAATGTTGCAGTGACACAAGTATCCATCTAAGTTATAAAGTTGTATTACTCAAATTTGTGTTTCAAAATCAATATGCTGGCAGCATTAAGTGAAGCTAGAAGTGTGAGTGATGCAGATATTTCTGTTATTTTTCTTTGCTATTCACTGGCAAGGTTCCATGTTCAACTGTGACTGAAGACAAACAGCTCTATTTGCAAGGGGCATATATATTACAAATTTTTTTTGTTTATTAAAGTATATTAATTACACAGAATAAGAATTAGTAAGTTAGCCCTTGAAAGGCATTTTTTAAGACCTGGCATCTTCAATATCATATTAAGAATCTCAAGTATCATATTCATCTCATATGAATTCCATTAGAGTTTGAACATAACAACAAAAAGCAACTTCATTGTTAAATGGTCTTACATTAGTTCACTGTGGGTTTTATTTGCTATGTATTACTTACTGAGTTGCAAATAAGTATGGCTGTTACTTATCTTGAAGAAATTCAGATTCAGGTTCATGCACCTTGGCTGCCATTCTGTACATAAAATTTGTGGTTATATTCAAAGTATAATGGCACCTCACCCCACCTAACCATGCAGGAGTATAATGCCATGGTGGGTGGGGTGAAGTGTTTGTATATCCCTTCGTATCACTAGTATATCCTCTGTAACTGATGTATGAGGCACAAACAGCTCTTTCTGTAGTCTCATCACAATGGCTGACCATGGCAGATCTATTCTCAAGCATTCAATCCTCCTGTTGAGGACAGCGAAGTAACTGCTGGCACTGGAGGTAATTGGTCTCATGTCTCAGAGTCCATGGCAGGACCACAGCTACTGAAATACCAGACAGATAGGGAAGCTGGAAGATGGCAAGGAACTGGGTTGTGGCACATACACAGTTCAGTGCAGGATACTGCATTAGCAAAAGTGAGGTGAAGAAAACCTGGCCTGACCTCCCTCTGGGAAACGGAGATGCTCACTGCCACTTGAGATGCAGTCAGTTCATCTTACAGTGATGTTTCATCCCTAACTGCATCCTTGCTGAGACAAAGTGTCGTGGAGCTCAGGGATTTTGGGTATTCCGTTACAGGAACGATCCCTACCAAGGGCTAACACTAATTCGTGTTTTGTATAATTAGTATAGTTTAAGAAATAAAAACACTTGTAAAAAATGTGTTTCTTGCCAATAACACTGTTTGTCTGCAGCCATATTCACATACAGAACCTTTAAATCAGAATTCCAGTGAATAACAAATCACAAAAAAGTAACAGAAGCACTGACTTCCAGCACACTTCTAGCTTCGCCAACGCAGCACCATAACTTCTGAAACATACAGTTGAATAACATAAGTGCACAGCTGGTACTGTTGTTGTGTGAGTCATTTGACAATGCTGACAATTGCTATCAATATATAGCACTGGTGATAGATGAAAGAATATGGTGCATTTGTGGAATGACGCCGAAAGGGTAAAAATGAAGCACTCATACAAAAATCTGTCCTAGTGCCACTTCATCCACCATAAATCCCACATGGACTGCTCTGGGAATGAACTCAGGCCTCCATGGTGGGAGTCCAGTGCACACGAAGTTTAAAAGATGAGAAGAAAGAAGGTGATACCAGAACACCAACTGGCAGAATTATAATCAATTCGGTTCTCCTGCTGACTTGTCAACCAGCAAGTATGATTAACAGATATCTGGCATAAACACTGCATAAGCCTGAATAAAAGGTGACTTCATTTGTCCCATTTGGGTATTTGGAGAAGAAACTCAGAAAATGTAGAAACTGTAATAAAAGCATTAACAAAGTTTCAAAGAGGCAGATATAAGATTAAAAATAATATATGTAATTGACCTTATGTACCGTATGAACATAAATCAGTACATCCTTTTTAACATGGAAACATAAATTTACACATGTTATCTGACATGTTACTGGCAAATGACACAAGATGTCACTTATAACAAAACCCTTACTTTTCTGTGTGGTTATTTCTTTTTCTTTTTTTAAACTCACCTTATATTTGGATTATACAGTAATTGCAACTGATAGAAAGTAACAAAAAACAATATGAACAAACAAAAGCATACAATGAATGATTCTATCTAAAGCACCAGCTGTATGCTTACAGGACTTCTGGCATCAGGCTGAGACAATTTTAAGTTCTTGAATTTCTGTTGCACTGAGTGTACAAGTGACAGTGGTATAGCCAACAGATATACCTGTTTTTCTATGAATGTATTGATTTGGCACAATTTTTCATTGAGATCATCATGTGCTGCCATTTCAGCTTCATATTTTGCACGACTCAGAGCAACTTCGTAACCGTTCCTCAATTGCTCCATCTCGTAACGTGACACAAAATCTTGCTCAAGGCGATTACGTAGTATATTCAGCTCCCTCTCCACTTGCAACTTCTCCTTAAAAAATAAAACCGAAATTAAACATTTTTATGCTGCAAATGAGATGAGAAAACCGAGATTAAAAATTTTCATGTTGCAAATGAGATATGTTAAAAAATTCCAACTTTTTCTGTTCCAAGTGACTCCAATATTTGACAGTAAAAGCTGAACTAAACCATCTCACCGTAATTCACTGATTTCGTAAGTCTAAGTTAGCACAGGAAGGGCCAAACGCTTCTGTCTGTTTTCAGACTTTGTTCTATTATCTTGATGGTAGGAGGGTACAGATGCTAAACCATTCTTCAGAGATTCCCCTGCTCATTTGAACACAATAAACATTTTTGTTAATACTTAACCTAAAAGTGGTTTACCTACATACAAGACCAGCCAATTGAAGAAGCCTCAGTCAGGGGTATTATGCTGTAAGAATGATCAGCAGTGATGGAAAACACACATAGATATCCATCACTGAAGAAATAATTAAATAAGGTGCCTTGCTTTAAAATTACTACTACATTTTACAAATATGTGTTGGCAGAAATGTGAAATTCATAAACAATAGGAAACCATATTAACCCTTTAAAGACGAATCATACCTGTTTTATATAAGGACTCAGTGCGTACCGTGCTGTAAACACTCTCCACTTCAGTTATAAAAACCAATCTCTTAATGTTTTATAAGGCAAAAGTTGCTGTTTGTTCTGAGATCCACACAAAACACATAATGCTATGTAAGCACCATGTGGAATTTTTGAATGTTACACCTGGTGGTACGTAAAGTTACCGCTAGGCTTTAAAAGTTTAAGAGAATCAATTTTGAAGAAGGGTAAATATAGGGCAATTTTAAAATTATACTGGTAACAGTGTAATGAATACCTGCCATTAAGTTTTGACAAGGGTAATAAATAAAATACTTCAAAACATATACGAAATTTACTACTAAAGAAGCAAAGTGGGTTTATGGGGTTTCATACTTACTACAAAGCAAGTTACAAAAAATATAAGGGAGCTTAATTTAGGAACATATCTAGCATTTACTGACACTGTGAAATACTGGTGGAAGTAAACTTTGGTATAACAGAGAATAAACACAATATGTGGTTCCACTTATCATGAAGCATATGAAAAGACAAACACTGTTACAGACATCGGGCGGAAAAGCAGCAAAACAAATTTTAACCAATAGAGGGCTTCCGCCGCAAAATATGCAGCAAACTCCTTTGTCTTTGTTATATACTCCAATGTTTGGTACTTGTAAAGTTTAAATTCCAAAGAAGTTTGTAGAAGTTTGTGAACTGTCGACAGTGGCATATTTAATTGCTGGGCAGCTTGTCTTGTTGATCTTCTTGAACTGCCAACACAAGCTGCTCGAACTTGTTCGCCTCACCTCCAGCAACTGGTCATTTACTGAGACTTTACTTTTACAAATGCAGCAGCCTCAATGAACGAAATACACCGCTTGCAGAAGGCCACCATCATTGCTAGTTCTGTACTAAATGCCATGGGAAATCTTGGCAGTGTAACCACAGATGCTGATTCATGACACCAAAGCACACATTTAGCTTTGTGCACTTGAGATGCCATTTTCCATAACTGTGGTGTCAGTGCCACAGGTAACAAGACTTGGAAATTTGAGTAGCACAATTTCAAAACTTGATCAAATTACCCACCTGAGTATGTTTAGTTTTATTTGTGTTTTTCAGTTCATGAGAAATATTACATTAAAATCATCTGCATTTCCTGTGTTCATCCTCTATTTTATAATTTCTGAAAGCATAATGATGATGTCTACATATACACTAAACTACGCACCACACACACACTACAGACGGAATGTCATCATGCCATAAAACCATCACATCAAACCTTTCAGAGTCATGGCGAATATTCCAATGTCTGTGTTTGTATAAGTCTCATTTTAATACACAGAAAACTGTCAATTGGAACTGAAGAATTCCTGACATCTCTCTAATGGCACATACTGAAGAGATAACCAAAGTAAAAAATGCTGCCATATTCTAGCTATATTAGAAGATACTTGGACAAAGCATTTTGCTAACAGTAAAAATATATTTTCTGAAAATAAATCACAATGTTCAAATGTAGTACCGTGCAAGATATTGTTCTTACAAGACTCTGCACTCATTTCAAATTAAACACATGCAAAAACCCTTACCAAAATTCTGTCAGGTTTGAGATATGATTTATCCTAGTAATGCATTACTGTATCCTGAGGGAGCATCTGGTTAGTAGCAGTGTTGGAAAATGCCTGTATCACAGTTCAAAAAGAAAGATTCCTCGTAATAAATTATCAGTTTTCATTACCTGAAGTTCACATCTCATTTTATTTACTTCAATTTCCAATGCAAATCTCAGTGAAGTTTCTTCTCGCACTTTTTGTTCAAGTTCAGCCACCTAAAACCGAGAAGAATGAATGAACAAATCGTTTTATCATGTTCCTTTGAACATAACAACATTAAAGTACAAACGACCCACAGCTGAACAAAGACAAAGTTATATACTGTTTGGATAAATCACCCCATCGTGTCATACACAATAAAACCAACAACTGTGTCCGTCAAACACAACTTTTAATTTAATGGTTTAAAATATGGCTACACATTCGCGTGATGGATTTGAAGAAGCCATCATTAGGCTGCATGCAAGGAAACAAAAAAATTAACCTTTACAACTGATTAATAGTCACTCAAGGATAAGATTTCAGTCTTGTTACAAACTATTCATAATGTCACATATAAAAAACTGTAAGGACGAAACCTTTGTGTAATGCACACGTAAAATGACAGCTTGGGACCATAACTGTATATCATTGACACAAATTATATTATCTTGTTGAAAACCACTAGGCTTGAAGGCAGTGTTCAGATATAATGAGATCTAAGATAATTAAATCTGGTTGATGCAGCATGTATGATCTGCCAGATTTGACTACCTCAGATCTCACTGCATCTGAACACTTCCTTCAAGCCTACATGTTCTTAACAAGATAATATAATTATACATATGATATACAGCTACGATCCAAAGCCACTGTTTTATATGTATGTCATATATAAAGGTCTTGTGTTTACAATTTTTAAACATGACATTATGAGTATTTTGTAACAAGATTGAGTTCTCATCGTTGGATGATTATTAACCTTTTAAAGCCTAGCGGTAACTTTACGTACCACCAGGTTTAACATTAAAAATTCTACGTGGTGCCCACATTGCGTTTATGTGTTTTGTACAGATCTCAGAACAAACAGCAACTTTTGCCTTATAAAACATTAAGAGACTGGTTTTTATAACCGAAGTGGAG
>BLKM01000026.1:123967-207693 GCA_013340265.1 Coptotermes formosanus
ACTTTATAGTTGAGTGAGAATGTGCTGTTGACTGTGTATTGGAGGCGTGAACTCTCTGCAGGCCGGGACCGCAGAGAGTTCACGCCTCCAATACACAGTCAACAGCACATTCTCACTCAACTATAAAGTGCAACCTTAGCGTAACGGTAACGAAAAGTTTCTCCCTGAAGATGACCCAGCAGGGTCGAAACATGTAGGAGTGCGTTACGATTGATGATAAAACTCTCTTTGTGCATTTGTTGGTGATTAGTGTTTTTGTATGAAAATACAAATTTATAAGACACTTTATCTTACAGTAATAAGTCAAAGGCAATAAGAACTGATGAGAGCAGAAATGTGTTTCATGAGGGGGCTGTGAGGTACACCTTCTCAGACATTAGGAAAAACGAACAAGCTGGAAACAATATGCACATAAGATGAGCCTTCACAGAACTCCAAAAAAAGGTTCTAACATAACAAACAAAAGGAAAAAGTCTGGGAAGACCTCTGAAATAATGGAAGGATAAACTGGTGTAATATCCACAGCAGATCACAGTTGGTCAAATACTGAAAAGGAGGATAAAGATAATGAAGTAAGTGGTTTGGGCCTTTTAAAGGAATAGAAGATCACAGAACACTTTGAAGAACTCTGAAATTACACATGATAACAGAAAGCTGAAACAATGAGCCAATTTGAGATGATTTCCACAAGAATTTATATTAATAGGACAGGAATGTAATGCAAGTGCCTAATTTCAAATTTCTGATAACTGTTAAGGTGGGGGGGGGGGGGGCGCCCACATCAGAGAGAAGGAAACTAGAATGAATGAAAGGAATTGCATGATTGTGCACACACATGTGTGGGTGGGTGTGTGCACACATCTATATTCTTTTGTTTCTCTCATACATGCTGCCAATCATCTCCTTTCTGAACTAACCTTCAGTTACTTCTGATGGTATGTCTTTTGCCCAATTTCTATGTCTGTGTGCCTTGCACAGTATCTCGTAAAGGTATACGTTCTATGATGGAACTTCCGTTGAACCCTGCGATCAACCCAGCAAGCACTAACTATAGCAACATTCACCAAGGGACAGGTGATTTAATGCTTGCTTTATTTCCTCTGTTAGTTTCGACTTACTTCGTTACAGCCGTAACAGGTCATATTGTTGCACTTTGGCAACACAAGGGAAATGCCTACGACTTGCTGTTAAATGGACACAGGGTTCATTACCTGAATGATACTAGGTGAAAGACAGAAATTGTGAAAATCCTTGTTTTATACTGAATGAACGGATGAAAGTAGAATAATATATGTATTTCACTTTGGTTTGTATTTATCCACTATAACCCATGCTTCAAGTGAAATTCAGGTTGATCTTCACAACATTTCTCAGTTCTCCTGTGAAAAGCTAATGCATCAAGGCCTTTTATGCCCTAATTATGTTCCCGAAAAAGTGGGCATAAATCAAAAATGCTATTCCCATTAAAAAGACTTAAATAAATGAAAATGAACTGGCCAAAGGGCATTAAAGCGAATATGAGGGAGTCCAAGTTAAAAAGTGGTGTGAATTGGTAAAGGACATTAAAGCTAAAGGCATAACAGAAATGGGTGTAGAACAAGGCCTTGGTGTACTGCATACTTACCACATGGACCTCCAATTCTTGTTGTTTCTGCTCATTTTCCTTCTCACCAGTTATAGCTTGTAGCCATTTCTCTTCATTCTTTGCTGTCAATGATTTATCAGGATTAATTTTTTCCATTTCTTTCAGTTTAATTATTTCAGCTAGCTGAGACTTCTCATTCTCATGCTGAAACAATAAAAATGTAACAGTATTTACTGACAACTGAACACCCACCAATTACTTGAGAACAGCTCCACAGCAGGGAGTTAATCATTGCATTTGCATGAACCTAATGCACACTTTTCTCCCTTTAAATTTCTTGTAGAAAATGAACTGCATATTATAATGGCACATGTCCAATACAGTTATGTATTTTGCTAGACGCTCAAACTGAAAATCTTGTGAATTAAAGACATTAATTTATTTTCTTCTTTGTCAGAACATTAACATTAACTCAAATTGCTATAATAAAATTTGAATGCAATTAACCTTTTAGTGTAGTAATACATACTCAACAGTGAAGAAATTTTCTATCAGTACATCAGCTGAGTGCAGTAACAAGTCAGATAAATTAATACCAGAGAATTGCATGTTCCAGTAAATATTGCCCAAGAGCATGTTGCAGAAATGTTGCACATTCAACCCATCAACTTATCTTCCACCATAAACACAGAATTCCAGACAGTGTATCTCAACCTCTCATCCATCTCTCAGACAGTTTGAGAGTGTTCTAACATATTAGAGTTGACAACTAGATAGTTTTGATTGACTGCCATGAGATGGAATGCGATGTGGCCTTTAGACTTCAGATTTTTAGAAGCTATAACAGAAGCATCTAGTCTTGAGGAAACGGCAAAAGCATGAGCAGCAGTTGAGTGTTTACTTAAAACAAGTGGAAAAATGACAATTTACAAATCACTTAAGAAAGTGGGAACAATACGTATATCAGTCATTTACAACATAACTTACACAGAAGACAGAAGAGGGCCTTAACACTTTCCTTCCAACTGCCATTTAAACTTTTAAATCCCCCGTGCCGGGTGATTTTAAGGGCATTGAAAAAAATTTAAAAGTACGGCATTTTTTGTTGTAATAATACAAAATTTTTTCACGCCATCGCAGAAGATTTGCTGTATCTCGTGCACAAAAAATGGAGTTCTTACGTGGATTTGGAGTCCGACACCACAGGCGGAAATTCTGAGGCCGGAATCGCGAATTTTATAAGCCACTAGAAGCCCACTTCAATTTACAAATCTCACAGAGATTAGGTTTTTGCGGCTCGACCCATGAAAATGAACGTTACTCTCACTCCCAGTAATTCAGGCTTGTGGTGGTACTTCAAAACACTGCCCTATACAAAGTCCTACATCACATTTTCGACAGTACATTGTCGTGCATTTTTTTAAAGTCTTCCCGGTTTGGCGCTTGCTTCTCTCTGCACGCACGCGACATGAGCGCTGAGACTTTCCTTTCAGCTTAGCGTGTGTCGCAGGAATCCTACATAAAAAATGGTCTCTCCCTATGAGTCTGCCTGCTGGACTGCTGGTCTGACCTTGTACTTGAGGTTCTGTGCTGAAGAATATTTCAAATATGTCCAAGGGAGAGCTGTCTTGAGTTATTTGGTAATTTTTATTTATCCCTGGTACTCTGGAAAATGCAGGTTTCTGATTCTTGCCAATATTTTCTATCCATCCTAACTCCAAATCTGTATTTGCACGTTTAGGAATGGCCCTGCATGTTCTCTTCCTGACTCTGTCTGGCTCGGGCCACAAAGTTTCTTCCTCTGCCTCTTCGCTGCTACTGCTGCTAAAGGGTGAATTTGCTTCGTACGTTTCACTGTTAGAAAGTTCACTAAAACTACCATCGTCTGAGTCCGAATCATTCACAATTTCATTTATTTTATCAGTTTTGATAAACTATTTTGTGTGAAGAATTTTCTGAAATAGAACTCGGTCCAGGATTCTCCATTTTGCTTGAAGCGCGCTAAACTACAAACACAGCTAATTGATAGTTTTCCGAACCACATGCTGGGAGAGGGGTACATGATTCATTGCGTCTGGTCTCGCGTTTCAGCCGCAATGAAACAAAGGCGTGCTTTCAGTCAAACGTCAAAACAGTTTGTTGCGCAACCGTTCTGTCGCAAGAGTCCAGCGGGCCCACTGCAGAGTGTTGCAGGAAGCGGCACATAGCCACTGAAACTACAGTCATGGAGGAGTCGAATGGTATACACGGGAAGCCAGTATCTCCAGTAGTTTTTTTTAATGAATTTATGAAAGTTGGGAAGTACTAGTACTCCGGCCGGACAGGTGGTGTGTGAGACCGCGGAGTACTAGTACGCCGCGCGGACGGAAAGTGTTAAAGAACTGAAAGAATTAAAGAAGAGAAGGAGGACCAACTCCAGTATAACTCCATTACAGAAGAGACATGGTCAGATTACTATAAACAACTACGGACAGACCACAAGAAAATGAAATCATGGTAAGCATTCATGAATACGTAGATGTCATAACTACAGAAGAACTGCTGGGGTGAGCAGTGGTGCTGTTGGTTGAGGCACTACGCCACAAGACGGCAGGTTCCAGGTTCCTTCTGTTCACATTCTCTTGCCCTGGGTTCCACTCAGCCTCTAACCGAAATGAATGCAAAGGAATTTCCTTGGAGGTAAAGTGCGGCCAGTGCATACAGCTGACAATTCTGTCATCCTAGTTATGTTACATGTCAAAGTAAGGATGGAAGACCAACATTCTAACTCTCTTCTGATTCTTCATGACTTGTTTATGGTCAAGTTTTACATCCTACAGAAGAACTGCTAGAAAGAATCAAAAGCTTTAAGAGCAAGAGGTTGCCTGAAACTGAAAGTCCAAACACAGAACTTCTTAAGTGTGCCTCCCAGAATTTACTGATAGACTTCTTAGATGTCACTAATATTTGCTGGAATTAAGGACATGTACCAAGATAATGGAACATTGTGTTAACTGCTCTTACACAAAAGGAGATGGACAGAATTGTAAAGATGGCCACCAGTGGGCACTATATACATTAAATATAATCTGTAACAAACACAACTTCAAAGTCATGACCTAAAGGACTGAGCAGATTAGAGGAAAAATAGTTATTGACAACAAAATAGTTAAATTAGAGGAAAAATAGTTATTGACAAAAAAGCAGTTACATAAATAAAAGAATCTAACAACGTGCAACACAGTATACAAATGATAATGACATACATACTAAGCTACAAAGGTTTCAACATATATGTGGAACAACTCGACGCACATTTAAAACATGTAATAAGAGAATATTGTTGAAATCATATAAGACAGTGGTGGTACCAACACTCCTGTATGGGTGTGAGAACTAGACTTTACTGAAACAGCATGAACGATTAACTCGGAGAGTGGAGATGAAATTTTTGAAATCATTTGAAGGACATACACTATGTGACCATAAAACAAATGAATGACAACAGGAACTATATGTAAACAATTTAAATTAAATTAATGTAGATTACAAACACATGTGGATGTGACAGTTATTAAGAATGAAAGACACACATGTTCCCAAATTAGGACACGAATTCATTCCAACCAGCAGAAGAAATGCAGGTTAACCAAGCAAAAGATGGACAGACTAACATGCACAAAGTTTGCAACAAGCCTAGAATGGCTTATACCCTGTCGCTTATTACAATAAAAAGGGAAGCAGATGGATTTGTACAATGACATGAATGGACTGTATTTAGAAATTATCCAATAAATTTTGTACAACTGATATACAAACATATTTAATTTAAACATTTCTGAACAGGAGTTAACATTACATTCAGCACTAAATCTCAACATCTATGGTCATGAACAACAACTTACCTTGGCACACACATCTTTGAGGTGTTTCAGTTCCTGTTCCAAATTACCCAAATGTAATTTGTACCTCTGTGATTCTTCCAGGGATTTTGTATACAGTGTTTCCAGGTTGTTCAGTTGGTCCTCAAGCAGGGCTATTACCTCATCACGGCTGCGAGCTGCTTCATGTGCTTCTGCCAACTCATATTTGAGCTTCTCGGCCATGTCTCCCAATTCTGCAGCAGTTTCTTCCAATCGTCCTTTCTCTGCTGTTGCCTTCTGAAGGTGTTGCTTTAGCACATCGTGATGTCCCTTTCAAAAGTACAAATAAGGAATATTACTTTCAGAATGGATCAGTTGACTTCCTCCATTTTGCCTAGGATTTGTAAGGGGCAGTCATAAATCAGAGCTGCTGATCACGATTTGTGCACATGCATTTAACGGGGAAAAACATGGGAGTGCAAGACAAATGAATTTACTTGGACAAACAGTAGCTACATCTTATAATATGGGCTGAGAGAAAAGCATATGTATATAGAAAAATAAATATGCTCGAAGTGTGAACATTTCTGTCACACAGCACCAAAAGATGTTAGAAAAATAATCTACATGATGTCCTGCCCCTCTAATTTCAGTGTTAAAAGTAGTCATGAAAAACCAAGGCAATATGCAAGTAAACAAAGTTATCACCAGAGTAACTGACACTTGTCCCAGTCTCGCATCACCTGTCTGACAAGCAATCACGGCTCAGTGTTTTCACCCACCATTGCACATCAGCTTCCATTTTGTAATCATGCCAGAAATGTTTACCTTTTCAGGGTTTCTTCACTGGAACAGAGAGGTTGAGATCACAAACTGCAAGGTGAGGGCTGCATGGTGGGTGCACTACAAGTGAACCCAACCCAGCAGTTACATGGAAGTGTGCACTGCTGTGGAGAAGGGTCACCTTCTTTGTCAGCAAGCCTGAACATTTCAACGGGATGGCTGCAGTGTTGTGCATTGTCATACACATTTATTTTTCCCCCATAGTCCAGGAGGTGAGGCATAATAACTGATACATCCAAATATAGCATCAATAACCCCTTTCCTGAAGACTGTGAAGTCCCTAACTTCCTTCCATAGGAAATGTGACGTGTTGCCACTCCACCAATGTGGCTTCCAATGTTGGGGTCGCAAAGACCTCACACTTCATTGCTGGTGATGAGGCAAATAAAGAGCACCAGGGCCAGAGGAGAGTAAAGTCAACAGAATTTTGGGATGCACGGCGATGTATCTCCCCAAGTTCCTAGAGCATGGGGCTACACTGAATGGAGGCCATTAATGCACAGTACTCTGGGACCTGAAGAATGTCATCCAGATAAAACACTGTGGTTGGTTGACCCAGAAAGCCTGCATGTCAATACACACCCCTGCATGCCACAACACAGTGCTGTCTTGCCTCTCCACCATACAGCCAAGAGCTGGTGCCCAGCAGCTTCAGCATTTGTGACTGCCTGAAGATGCAATTGGAGAGCAATTCTGAGGTAATAATCAGGTAAAACCTGAGATGTGTCAGCAGGTGCAAATATTGACGTCTGATTTCTCTCCTATGGAAACTAAACAGGTGGTGCAATGGTGGGACAAATGTCCTCTGTTTGTCCACATAATCACTTTGGTGATTATGTGGCCAAACAGAGTTTGTATGTTACTTTTTGTTGTGATGGATACTGCATCAAAGTAATAAACACTCTCTTATGTTACTGAATATCCCTTCTGTCTTCACAATCATTCTGTTATAACAATGTCTTGGTGTTGACACCAGCAGCATCATAAAATAAGCCATAAAAATAAACAAGTAGTCAAATATAACACAAGCATCAATCGAATTTAACTACTGTCTTCCTCCTTTCCGCAGGGGTGTTCAACATAGCAAAAGAGATATAACTGCACTACGAATTTACAAAAACATTCTCAAAAATCTGCAAGGGATTCATGAATCCCTTTTTACATTATGTAGTACCATCAAATAACAGAGACACCAACTTTTTATCAGGTAAGCATAAAAGAAAAGTGAGACCATAACTTATAATCTTTTGACAAAAAATTAACCTCTTCAAAAGCAAATAACAAAATATTTAACCTCACCAATCAGCTTTGGTATCAAGTATCTAAAGCAAAAGCAGTCCCATTACAGACCTGGACAGGCCCTTAGGTCTCCAGGAGGTTGAGGCTCCCAGATTTCTGGACAATCGGCACATGAAAGTGTTAAGGTTGTCAGCCCTACGCACCGGCTGCCTTTACCCCCCAGGAAATATTCCTGGTACTCATTTCTGTTAGAAGTTGAATCGACACCAGGGCCGTAGTGCGGCTGGAAGGATTATGTCAATGAAAAATTTCAATGACACCATCGGGAATCGAACCCACGACCTTCCGGTTTGTAGTGCAGTGCCTCAACCAACTGTGCCAGTGCGTGCCCCATATCAAGTATATACCTACACTTTTTAAATGCTTATGTTTTATGAACAAAGGTGTTGGTAAAATGTACTATGCATGCTGACAGAAAACAAAACCCTTGTCAGCATACGAAAATTGATCACCTGAAATCCTGAGTAGAATCAACAAATGGTGTCATGTGTATGCGTATTAAATACACTACAGAGAAAGGACGATGTCCAACAGAACTGAATCAGTTAGCTTAAAGACGGAACATGTCGACCTTTCGGCATTTGGACACGTCCTGTTTTCCAAAAAGAAAAAAAAAAATTCAACTGCACTTTTACAGGAACGTTAACAGGCAGTTCTAAGTGTAGCCTATAGATTACCTTTGGTATGTACCCATGCTGTGGAGTACTGTCACTATACGAAAGACCACTTTCTGCATCATCACTCTGTGTTTCTGGACTCGCTGAAACATTACATTAGTAGCAATTAATAAATGTGAAGCTAAACATAAGGAAAAAAACTACAGTGAGGAACAGAGAACATTACATAACATATCTGTTCATAACTGCAGTTGGCAGAGCAAGAGTCAGGGAATATTACTTCATAATTGCAACAGCCATAGCAAAAGTCTGAAGGCTGCAACAGTATAGTATTTACTACTGCTTTAACCTTTTAAAGCCTAGCGGCAACTTTACATACGACCAGGTTTAACATTAAAAAATTCTATGTGGTGCCCACATTGCGTTTATGTGTTTTGTACAGATCTCAGAACAAACAGCAACTTTTGCCTTATAAAACATTAAGAGATTGGTTTTTATAACCGAAGTGGAGAGTGTTTACAGCGCGGTACGCACTGAGTCCTTATATAAAACAGATACGCTTCGTCTTTAAAGGGTTAATGGCAATAACTAGACTCAATATTGATGGTCCAGGCATCAATTTATTTTACTTGAAGTGTCCTAGCTCACTACAAGCCCAAAAACTCCTCAGTATGTAATATCGTAACTGTTCACTTACTTCATATCTTATAAGTTAAGATCCAGAGTTGCCATAAAAAACAGTATTTTAAAATCTAAATATTTTCTGAATATAAACGTGACTTCCCTACTCTGCTTGTATTAATTCAGGAACACATTACTCATGGTCACGCAAACAGGAGGACAAAGAACCTCTTACATGTGTGTTCAAACAGCTCCAGACTACAGGGCTAGAATTATTTAGGATTTGTGGTGGACAAAGTGACACCAGGACATGTTTCTCTCTGAGTACTTAAGTTTTCCTGTCAGCTATATTTCTATCAATGCTCCATATTCATCTACGGTCAAGAACCAGTAAAATACACTCATCTGGAGCCACAGCAGCAAGTCTTTTACCTCATTTCTACAAGCAAAATAGAGTCTAAGACATACCTTTCTGAAGAGGGTCTGGCAAGACTTTGTCATCATCTTTTTGACCACCACTGTAATCAGACATAAATATAAGATTATAAAGGGCTCTCAGTAATTTCACCAATGGTTTATTTACAGAGAAAGAGTACGGTCTCATTCAATGCCAGAACTTAAAACATGTACTGTCTTCCAG
The DNA here is from genome assembly GCA_013340265.1 of Coptotermes formosanus. Classification (NCBI taxonomy): domain Eukaryota; kingdom Metazoa; phylum Arthropoda; class Insecta; order Blattodea; family Rhinotermitidae; genus Coptotermes; species Coptotermes formosanus. Next base: position 133,415 of record BLKM01000026.1, read on the forward strand.
ATGTTTGAACCTACATGCTGAGGACACAAACAACAACAAACTAATGGCATTTAAATTCTGCATATAATGTCCATAACTACAGATTGCCACTATTTTATATATCACACACGTTATACAGGTCTACGATACTGCTATATTTGTAACTATACACATAGAAACACCTCACAAAACACTGTAAGTGTACTTATAATCCATGCAAATTTCACATAAGTAGCTGCCAAAAAGAATATTGAAAGCTATGTATGCAGTATTCAGGAATCATTATGTTGTTTCACTGCACATTCTACAAAACAATTACCACAATAAAACTTGCATATTTTTGGAAGATCAGGAGCCAGTATTAAGTGGTGATAGCATTGCCTCCAATTCCAAAATTTCTGTGTCCTGTATGTAGGTATTACTGATAATAAAAAATTAAGAACTACAAAAGCAAGGCTGCCTTTTGTGGGATGACATTCCAAGGTTAATGAAAATCCACCAAATAGTCCCAAATTCTTTCAGACACACACACACACACACACACACACACACACACACACACACACACACACACACACACACACACACATGGATATGAAATAAAATTACTATTTTGTGACTTGTATAAACACAATGGGATGTCTTAGGATAAAAAAACAGGAATATACACTTTTTTTTCACAATGTGTGTAAAGTTGGCTGAAAGGTACTGAACACAAGGAATAGTATATGAACACCAAATTTTGTGTGTGTGCAACATCTTACATTCCATACGTGACTCTTAGGTTAATGATGCTGTTTCAGCTACTCATATTTACGTAGTGTCTCATGAGAACTGGCAGGATAAATATGAATTCTGAAAAGGAGACACCAGGATTCAGTCACTATGAATATTCTCCAGATTGGTATTCAAACTAGGGGCCTTCTCAATACAAAGCAAAAAGCACCCATTTATTGTGGTTTAGGATATAAGATTTCCCGGAGTATAAGCCTCTAATTTAACTGGAAGTAAAATATTTTATGAGTAATATGCAGCCTTAACATACACACAAAGAAACAGTTTTAAACACTTGGCTTTTCGCAGTTACCAATTGTATTAGCTTCTGTTCATCTAATGAATCAATCAGTCCCAGCTTCAAAATAGAATACATGGATATTTTCAAACTTTTTTTATTGTACTTCATTTGACTTTAAGCCAATTTACTGCAGATAGAAGTCTACCACACTGTATGGTCTTATGATAAACATGTCAGTGAGATGTATATTTTACATTCAGTTTACTGTTATGAGAAGTTGGGGTAATGATAATGATAGACTAAGATACAGGCTAACCGACCAGGGTTCGATTCCTGGCGGGGGCAGCAGTTCTGCTCTTTGCCACTGTGTTCCGACATGCTCTGAGCCCATCCAGTCTCCTACTCAATGGATACCAGGGCTTGTTATCGACGGATGAAGAGACAGCAATGTGAAACTGACAACTCGTTTCCACCCAATGCCAAGCAGGGCTAGAAAATGGGACAGTTCTAACTCACAGCTCCCTGTTACTGAAAGCAGATCCATCTTCAAGGTGAATTCATAATGACTGCAAAAATCTTAAACCCTCAGAAATACTGGCATGTTATGCCTAGATGGCAGTCAAAGAAGATGAATTATATTGCATGTCATATATCTTTACACTAAACAACGGTGCCAGAGTTTACTGAAGTCTAGTATATCACAATATTAAATACCTGGTAAGAGGCAAATCAATATATGCAAATGACATGTTTGAAATTCTATCACTTGAATTGATTGATGTCTCTAAATCAGTCAATGTGACGAAAGGAATGTCATCTGTAACTGTCGAGTAACACATCTGCAAATGCTGTCTGTCTCCCTGGCTTGTCAATAATTTTCAGATGCTGCACATGTTAAATGAAAATTACATATAATTCTTGCACAGTATACTCTTTGGTAAAATGTAAAGGTAAATGACTTGCTGGCACCACTGCCCACTGTAAGCCTCTGCCTTCTCGTGAGGTATAGCGCCAGTCTTTCTTAACATTTGGCACCAGACATAGGCGACTAGCTTATAGTTTATTTTTGCCTTCCCTAAATCCACAGATAGTTAGCATCATGATTCAAGCAACTTTATCCACAAGGTAAACAACCCTGGTACCTACTGGACAGATGGCTGAATGGGCCCCAGAGCCGGTCTGGACAGTGCCTCTGTTGCGAATCAAACACTAATTCACTGGTTGTCCAGTCCATTCAATAGTCATTACACTGACTGAGCTACCTCGCCCATACTCTTTGAAAGCAAATTACGTCACTACCCTATGTTTTCTTTTGTAATGATTACAAGGTAAATAGCTTCATGAAGCAAAGTCATTTTTGATAAACTGACAGTCGCCAAAATGGTCAAGAAATTCCTCACTTTCTATGGAGTGTATGATCAAGAGGCTGTCATTTAACCATGTTGTAAGCCAGTTGAATTCAGTTCATGCTAATAAAGTTTTAAACTCTGTGTCAGTACTGACTCAGTAAAACATGCATTTAACTACAATACAATTGTGTGTGTGTATATATATATATGTATATATACATATATAAAATATATGTACATACACACAGACACATATACATAGTACAGTTTATTTTCCAGTGTTATCTTATATGCCACCTAAAAACCAAATAATGAAAAGTATACAGAAAGAATACTGTTGATTCCTGTCACATGCAATTGAGATTTCAAGTGCCAGCATGGAATGTCTTTTTGTTTGAGTAAGGAAGTCCTTGGGAATTTTCCAGCCCTGCATTTGGTTACCCCTTTGGCCCACACTTTGTAGAAACAGAATTCAAACATTATGTTGGATAATAGTTGGAAGCAATGTACAGAATATTCTCGTAGTTTGGTGTTGACTCAGGAATACGTTATGCATCTTTATTTCTGACCTAGCTCCATAATTTGCTAAAAGTGATCAGAATTCGAAACACTGATACCTGAACTGAAGAACATGCCTGCATTCATGCTGATGTACCGTAAGTGTCAACACAATAAAAAGAAAAGTTGCATTCACTTGACATGCACTTATGTCTCTCTTGCTTTAATGAAGAGACACAACAACTGACCAACCTTGCAGTTTCTTCAAGCAGAGGAACATCCTCAAGCAAGGAACTAGAGGGATGTGTGTTCAGCATCTCAGCATGCTCTTTCACTGTTGATTGCTGCTGTAATTCTTGTTTTTCCACTGTTTCTAGCCTTACTGGACTCACAGTGGTGGAATCACTTCTTTTGACAGAGAAACCTGGCCTTTCAATAACAGTTACCTGTCGTTCCAACGGGCCACTTTGGTCTCTGCTCATCATAAATGGCTGGTCATCAAAGGATCCCTCGACTGACAATTGACTTACAGAACTGCCATTTAAAATTTTATGATTTTGTCCCATGAAACCTCTCATTGCCAAAAGCATTTTTCTTTTCTTCCTAATTGGTTTTTCCACATTTATGTCTTTTAAGTCACTACTGCCAGATGTGCTTTCCAAACAGGCTTTTTCATCTGTATTCAGCCTATGTATACTCTCTGTTGCCACTTCATTTTCCACAGCTGAATGCAAAATGGCAGCAGTTGATTCTGTTCCATTAGAAGATCGCGCTTTTACATCAAATGAAAATGACCTACCTACACCATCTTTTGAGTGCCTATCAGATGCTTCCCCTTCACTTTCAGCTCGCCTCCTCCTGTGGGAAGACTTTTTATGTCTTGGAGGAGGGACAGGATCTGCCCCTAAAGAGATAAATTTTGCATCCATTGAACGAGGCAGGGAATGAGATCCCCTTTTCATAGTAACAGATGACTGACCTATTTCTTTAAATGCCTCATCTATCAATTCATTTGAACGTGGAAGAGACAAATATTCTTCATTTGCTGCAGAAGCAAAGTCTGGTATCTCGCACGTTCTTGGAAGAGACAAAGAACCCTGGCGTTTCACAATAGCAGTCTGCGCCATTTCCCTTGTACCAAAGTCATTTGCACATGGAAGAGAGGAATGTCCTTGCTTTTTCGGTCCCAGTGACTGAACCATAGCAAAATCTGGTATCTCACTTGTTCTAGGTAGAGACAAGGACCCTTGTTTCTTTACAATTGCTGACTGTGCCATCTCCCTTGGACCAACCTCACTTGCTAATGGCAATGACAAGAAACCTTCATTTCTTGCTCCTGCTGACTGAGATCTTGTCAAGCTCGATGCCTCTTTTGCACGAGGAAGAGACAATGAAGTCTGCTTCCTTACCACAGACACATGAGCTAGATCTCGCAGTGCTTCATCGTAACACCTGAGTTGTGCATTGATACGCTGATTCTCTTCAATCATGCGGTCAATGTGTGCTGCAGAGGGCGGTTTCTCATGCAGCTCCTCACTTCTACTCCATGACTGCACTGAAATAGACTGCTGACGGGCATGTTTTCTTGTGCGAGGTATCTTTGTGTCTGGGACAAAATTCTGGGGTTCAAGTACATCTAAGGAATGGGATTCCAATTTCAAACCATTATCTCTTCTATAAATATCATCTGTGTACATTCGGTTTTTGGAACTTTCAGTACAAACATCATTTTCTGAAGCAGTAATACTTTTGGCTTTACCAAATCTGGGTGAAGGGTATAGAAAGGTGTCTTTAGAAGTGTTATGGTTTTCAGACACCTCTTTTGGAAGCTCTGAGCAGGTCAAACCTTTACTAGCTACATCAAAGTTAGGTGAGCTCCAAACTAAAGCTTCTTCAAGTTGTTCCTTAACCACAATGTGTGTATCACTTACATTTGAAGCTGAAACAGGCAAAGCAACATTCTTTTCTGGTATATGTGCATTAGACTCCCATACTTCTTCATAACCTAACAATGTTCCATCTCTCCCCAAAGTACCTGAAACTGAACTATTTACATCTGATTCATTACCACCTTTGGTGTCTGACTTGCGCATTTCCAATTTAGCAGCTTTTTGACTGTGACAACACCTGCTTCTTCCAGTCTCTGTATCATCATCTGTCAAGTCAATTGAGGGAGCTCTTGTCAAAAATCGGCTCCTCTTTTCAGCATTCGATGAATATGGAGAGCCATCATTGGGGTCATCAACAGAATCAGGTACATGAAGCTCGCTTGGATTAATGACTCTGAAAACTTTCAAAGGAGAATCATCTGCTGGACTGATTGTTACATCTGCTATTGGATAATTATCCAATGGCAAACTATCATCACTATCCCAGTCACTATTTGAACTTGAGCCTTTCAAACTTTCCTTGCTAGATCTGATCTCCTCTAACACACCATCTCCTCTTACACCAATCAGAGGATAGACTTCATTCTTTTCTTTGTGCAGCTGTAACCCATTATCCTTCACTTCAATACCTTCATACTTTGTAGAAGAGCTGTCTTTATTTTCCTCATGTTCTGATAAATTTAAATGATGATGGGTCAGTGAATCTCGTTTGTCATCACTTTTCCTGAAATTCTGACTTCCAAGCCTCTGATCAGCATCGCCTTGCCCTACATGAAGACTATCACCATGGACGCTTGGCGATTCAGCAGTACTGGGTGACTCATTGAAGCTTTCACGTCTTGATCTCAGAGAACCAAGAGGTAAGAGACTACGTCGACGAGGTTCCATTACCTAATCACAAAATGAAATATGATGACTGCCAAGATTTACAACGGAAATGTTCTGGAATGTCAATATCTGATAAGAAACTTCTTTTTGAAAAGATGTTTTGTATCCTATAAAGAAAGAAAATATTTCCCACTGTTGCAATGTAAATGTATAAATAGAATTTAATGGATTCTTAAATGAGTGCAGAATAGGGTCAGCATAACTGTCCATTATTCCATAGGCATATTTCACCTCCAAAACTACTTAATGGATTTTGATAACATGTGGTATTGAGAATCCCTAAGTTGATGAATGAATATAATTTCATGTGCACAACTTTCAGTAAGTCCTACTTTACAAATCCCAAAATTAATGTTACCAAATCTTTCACAGACTGTATTATATATGAAAAAGTTACATATTACATAAATTGTACAGCAACTTAGGATCTACAACATGTATTTGATACCCTTTTCAGTACGGCACACATTTAACATGATGCATGAATAAATTGTCGACTCCATGCAGTGGGACATCTACACTGTGATTAGCTTCGCAATAACAGATTTGTTTCTGCAACAGATGACCACCAGAGCCAATGACAGATGCATAATGTTGCAAACATATTTAGAAAATGTGTACCCCACACTGGAACATAGTTTTCACTTTTCTCTGTATCTTAAAACAGCACATCATCAAACACTCTGCACATCAGAAAGTTCTTTGCAAAGTCTTTCCAATTTCATACCTTTTAACTTCGTAACATAAATACTTCCAACACAGCAGCTATGAGAACTTGTGAGGTGGGGATGACACTAGCCCCACCAGGATCCTTAAGCTTTATGTGGTAAATTAACTCCATCATACCATTGATCAGCTCATTCAATAGGTCCAAGAGGAAAATGAGCTACCTTATACCACTGGCAGAATGTGACGTGTCCTTTCAACAAACTACCTGGTTTGTGAGTACAAACATTCTGCTTGGACAAATACTGTTCAAGGTTTAAAATTTATCACTAATGTGGGTGATGAAGGGACAGATTACGAGTTCTTTCTAACCATAACACACGATACATTTTGCTTTGTTATCACTGAAATGTAATAATCTGCATACAGAACAATATCTATCTAGTGAAGTGACATTTTCAAAAGTGGATGTGAATGGTGGTATTTCTCAAAAAGTATGATTGGAAAGTAGGTTCCTGCACAATTTCCATTAGCATTAGGAGGGCTGAGGTAACATGCCATTCATGTACTATGCCAAGGATCCACTGTATCACACTCCATCTGAATGGAAGTGACATTTGTAATAAGCTTTATCCTACCAGGGTGGGTGCTTCAAATTTAACACGTGAAAAATGTATCACTTGAACAGAAAAAGATAAAATTATGAAATAAAGGGCATTTTGTGGAAAATAAAATAGAGTATGTAGCATGTCTTAAAAATGCTGTATATTTCCTTGTTGTCTACACATACAAAATGAATTTCTATGGCTGTTTTCCTACATGTATCAGCATACGCAGACACAGGTCTTTAAAAGGTTAATCTTACATACTGATTAGTGTAGCAATTTGTTTCAATGGCAGCTGTCACTATAAATTAAAATTTACATCAGCTTTAGAATCTGCACACTTCCGAAAAATTTTTGCTTACAGTTTGTGGTCCATATGTGTTATAAAATCCTCGTTTCATCCTACATAATTTGACACATCTTCCCATGTAAATGTTTCCATACTACCAATCCCAACACCTTAATTGACAGTCTGTGAGCTTACTGTAAGTGTTGGCAATTGTTTCCACAACAGCTACATCACTAACAACAAATTCATCATCATTAGAATGAAAATTGCTGTCCTCAAAGTCATAAAAACATTCCCAGTATCTTCAAGATTTGCAACTGATAGTTACATATACCAATAACTCATTTACAACTGACAAATTTCAAGGACTGTTTATTCAATAAAAACACACAAATAGAACCAGCACATACATCAAATAAAAGCCTGAACTTTCACTAAAAAGGTTATTCAAATGTAATTCACATATTTCAAATGCTGTGGAAGATGAAACCATAAAGCAGATGCTTGCCTGAGTGCAACACCTAGCACTACAAAAATCTGGACACTGGTTATGTATGATACAGTGCATGACACTCCACAAATGTAGACACTGGCTACGTACAAGACAGTGCATGACACTGTACAAATGTGGACAGTGCTTATGAATGATGCAGTGCATGGCATTCCACAAACGTAGACAGTGGCTATGTACAATACAGTGCACAGCACTGCAAAAATGTGGACAGTGGTTACATATGATACAGTGCATGGCACTCCATGAAAATGGGACAGTGGCTATGTACAAAACAATACATGGAACCCCACAAACATGGACAGTTGCCACGCATGAGACAGTGCATGGCACTCCACAAACACAGATGGTGGCCATGTATGATACAGTGCATGGAACTCCACAAATGTGGACAGTGGCTATGTACAAAACAATGCATGGAACCCCACAAATGTGGACAGTGGCCATGTACAAGACAGCGCATGGTACTCCACAAACACAGATGGTGGCCATGTATGATACAGTGCATGGAACTCCACAAATGTGGACAGTGGCTATGTACAAAACAACGCATGGAACCCCACAAATGTGGACAGTGGCCATGTACAAGACAGCGCATGGCACTCCACAAACACAGACGATGGCTACATATGATACAGTGTATGGCACTCCACGAATGCAAACAGTGGCTATGTACAAGACAGTGCATGGCCCTTCACAACAGAAGGTTAATGACAATTACATATTTCTCCCTACCTTTGGGTCATCTATCACACCAGACTGGATAAGATCCCAGCTTCTAGGTGGCTTGCAAGGAGGTGGTATGACACAAGATCGTGGAGAATCTTGGACTTCCTCATCTTTCAATTCTTGCATTTGAGGGCTCTGTATGCTTTCTTCACTAATTTCATCATCAGATGAAGGTGGAAGAAACTTTGTTAGTTTGAGACCAGCACCCTGTAAATACCAATCTGCTTTAGAAGAATTAACATAAAATACAATAATTTTAGAACACATATCACAACAGTACATACTGCCAATAGTGAAACAATTCAGTGAGTGCCACAAAGTGAGAAAATGTAATTCCTTAAGGACAAGACTTCTTACTCGTCTCTCACCATGCATCTTAAATAATCTACCATTCATCTACATGTTCATCTACCATCCATCCTGTAATTGGACAAGCTCCAGTAGTGAATTCCAATCCGAAGGTCAGGTCTGGTGGAAGGGTACACAGTGCCTTCCAATTACCCTTCCACTACATCTGACCTCTGGATTGAAACCACTTGTAATAAAAAAATCTAACTAGGATAAAACTGTATTCCTTGGAACCTTGAAATATTTAACAGGCAGTCTAATGTCCATTACAGAACTTTTATTATGGAAGGTTTCAATCAAATTTCCTGATGCAGAGAATTCACCATCAATGCAACGATAATCAGATTAATATACTGACCTTCTGTTTCAAACTGGAATCTGATAGCTGACTGTCATTCCACTTATCACTGTTATCAGCATCTTCATTTTGTCCATCAGTTACATTTGTATCCTATGAGGGAAAACAAACAACATGCCACACAGTAGAAGAAGTACGATGAACATTTAATGTTGATGCAGGGGTAGTACTGTTGGTAAAGTGATTAGGGTATGGATTGGGTGACTGAGGAATCGTGGTTTGATTCCCAACACACAGATTTTTTCTTTATTCTCAAAGTGTCCAGACTGGTTCTGTGGACCACCCAACCTCCTATCCACTGGGTACCTCAGGTTAAGAACAAGTGGTGTTATACCTCCACTCCCACCACATGCCTACATGGAGTGTCCAAGGGCAACTTTATCTTTACTGTTTATTTACCTAGTTGGAGGTAAGCAGGGATACTGAAACTGGCTGCTAGAGCAGAATGTTTTGTGATAAATAAAGCTACCCCCTGACCTAGGCAATACATCAAAAACAGGTGTAGGGTGTGTTGAAGAAACACTTCACATTCTACACACTGCTGAATGCTACAAGAAATCTACACACTGGAGAAAGAGTCTGTAGTCAGAACATGAAAAAAAAAAACTAAATTACTAGCTATATGGAGCACAGTCTGCCTCAAGAAGCTAACAGTCGCTCGACTAGTCATAAAATTTTCTGCCCTTCACATAATCTGAAGGTTCTATACCATGTTCAACAGCCACCACCGGTCCCGTTCCTAAGACACATCAATCCTGTTCATACGGTCACACCTCATTTTCTACGAACATTTGCAGCATTATGTGCTCACCTACACCTTTTCTCCAATATGACATTTGTCCTTACAGGTTTTGTGACCAAAATTTCTCAGCACTTCTCACGTATCCTATGCACAAGACACATCCCATCCACCTCATCCCTCTTGATCTGATCAGCCACAAAATATAAAAACATACAAAATTATAATTTTCCTTGTTTTATGTATATGTTGAGAGGCTTGAGAACAAAGCTGAAAAATGTACTTGAACGTAAAACATCTGAAGCAACACAGGACGGAAGAAAATTACACAATTGAGATACTCATAATTTCTAATCTTCATCTAACCTTAACATGATCATTAAATCAAGAATGACTAGTTCAACAGTATGCGTAGCATTCATGGTGTTCTCTGTAGTTTATGTTATGATGTCAGTACCTCAAACTATATAGCATTAAACTGTATGTTGGATGATGAATCAGAAAACAATGTGGCAGGACACAATCATAGCTTAACTGAAGTACTTTCCTGTTATTTCCCTGAAAAGACTGGGGAAAACCTCAGTCAGGATACCCAATGATCCAGCTCACATTTGAAATGATCATCACCTGAATATAAGCCAAGTCCTGAATACAAATTTTATGTGCATACAGAATTTCTGTAACACAACTTCATGGGAAAAGATTACTTGTGAATCTCAGGAAATGGTTCATCCAATGGCATGCTCCATAAATTTATTTACAGTCCATTTAACAATACTGTCAGCAGTTCAGACCATGTCCCATTGAATGATAGGATGATTAGTGTATAATGACTTGGAAAGGGCATGGTAGAATATAACCGGGACCTTATTTGAGGTACTACCTCAGTATTTGCCTGGACAGAGTAGAACACCATGGAAAACGTTAATCAGACAGTTGGTATTCAAGCACATATTTAAACTGAGGACCTCCCACATACAGGAGTGGGACTAAAGTAGTCAGTATAGCTGCTAGCTATCGACTGGATGATCCAGGGCTCAAATCCTGGCAGTGGCAAATTTGCTGTTCTCCAAAACTGTCCAGAATGGCCCTGGAGCCCATCCAGTGTTCTGTCTAATGGGTACTGGGGATACTTCCCAGCAGTAAAGTGGTTAGGGCATGAAGTTGACCACTGACCTCCATCCAATGCTGAGATTAAGAATGAGTGGAGCTATACATCGACTACCCCTATGCCTTCATGGCATGGACAAGGACTAACTTTTTTAGCTTTTTACCTCCCACATATAAAGCAAAACTGCCACCTAGCGGACCATGACATTTGGAGGAGCTCCATACAAATATAATAGTTCTCAGCCAGCCACATGACTCTCAACTTTCCAAGAAACGTCCTGTATCTTTGGTTTCAATAATTAGCCATTTGCTTGGACCAGACTCTAACCTCTTTCTCATGTTCCTGCTGATCAGGAGGAAGAGATGCATCTGAGATGGATCGTTTATTTGATGCCAGACCAGTGTCACATATTTGAGATTCCACACTTGTTTCAGTGAAAGACATAACCATCCTTTCAGACGAAGACTTCAATTCAGCAGCTATATCATGATAACCTCCCATTAGTGCATAATCTTCTGCTGTCCAATCTGCAAGAGACAGCAACATTTCATGAAGACAATTATTTTCTGTGATGTGATACTGTAATCATTCATCTGTTAGAAATCTACTTATATTCTGGAGGAACATACTACCCAAACTTTATGGTAGAAGAGTAAGCCATACGAGAGATGTCAGGTTAAGAAATAGGGTCATGGCTTCAGATTCAAGCCAAAGGGAAATGGATAAATCAAGAGTGGGGCAAGGCCTAAAGAATTAATTGGGGGGGGGGGGGGAGAAGTGGGAATAAAACAGTAAGGAACATATTTAAAACATAAAGAGGAAGACAAGACCACACATTTTGAAGAATCCAGTGGGACAGCTAGAGAGGAAAATGGTTCTGAAAATTATGTGTGCAGAGACAGGGAAGTGTTTTATTTAATGGTGCTGTTAATTGCTAAGATTACACATTATTGGTGCAAGATGTATGCAGTATGAGGTACTGGCGGAATGATAATGACTGGGGCAAGACTGAAGCACTCACACGAAAACCCATCACAGTGCCACTTTATCCACACAAATCCCATATACACTGGCATGGGATCAAACCTGAGCCTGTGTGATTACAGATCAGTGACCGACTACATGAGACATTGCACAACCAATAAGTCTGGGAAATTTAAAAAGATGCAAGGTGGGAATAGGAGGAATGGTTCCAGTGAGATGCCAAGGCACTGAACAGAATATAGCACACTGATTCACGGTGCACTGTAAGAAGAAAAATGGGCTCAACACAGGTGCACATGCTTCTCCCTAATTGGCAAGACAGAAGGAAGCATGGAAACCATTCCATCAAGATCCTGCAAAAAGCAATGTCACTACATGCTGGCGCACTAAGATGTAAGACTATGGGATTTGGAAAAAGAGGTTAGAAAAAGATTTTTGAACTGGGGATAAAGAAGTGACTATAGCTGGCAGAATAAAAAGAGTGGAAGTGGTGGAAGGAAAGCTCATGGCATATCAAGAATTGAAAAGGAATCAGTCATGTCCTAATATACCCTTAGCACACAGAGCTTAAATGAAGGGATTTTACTTCCTGGCTTGGGTAGACACCAAAATGCAGTGTTTCAGAAAATTAATCATATTTATTGTACTTTTAAAGCTATACAGTTCCACTAAAAATTACGCAGTAGAGTAGAATAGAGGAGGGCAGGCGCCACAATGACCCTTGCACCTCGACTGCTTCTAATCTTTTGTGCAACCCTTCATTTAAGCATTCAGCAGTCCTGCACTTTGAGAGAAACCTTGCCAATAGAGATGTCAGCAAAGTCACCTGGTTTCAAGAAATGATGTCCCAGGTGCCTAAATCTTAATACTGCCAGTGCCTCACAGTTACAAAGAACATGTGAGGCCATTTCACATGCCTGTTTGCACCTATCATACCTGGGACTGCTTACCAGCCCCAGTTTAACCTTCTAAAACCTAGTGGTAACTATGTACTACCTGGTTTAACATTCAAAAATTCTACATGGTGCTCACATTGCATTTATGTGTTTTGTATGGGTCTCAAAACAATCAGCAACTTTTGCCTTATAGGACACTAACAGACTGTTTTATATAACCGAAGTCTGGAGTGTTTACTGCGCAGTATGCACTGAGTCCTTAAATAAAACAGACACATTCTGTCTTTAAAGGGTTAAACAGATGTCCTTTTAAATGATGGTGTCCCGTTAGCAGTCCCATCATTACACTTAGCTCGTTTCTACTCAAGTTGAGTGAATCCCCAGCTCTTTTAGAAGAGAGTCTTTTAAGAAAGCCCTTAGCCTGACTTTGCCCATGCAAGGACTGCCAATGCTCCTTATGTTTCCTACTCGTCCAACCTGCTAAAAATTAACTTTTTAAGCGTGAATCTGTTCTCACTTATACGGAGTACTGAAAGTGAGTATACCTGCTTGTGTTTCTTCGCATTTATTTTCATGATTTCCACACACTTAATTTTGATATAATAAAACCAGAGTATACGATGTCCAGGTTTAACAGGTTTAAGAAGTGCCAGAAACTTCCAATGAAAACTGTACATGACAGTTCCAAAAACTGATGTAATTATGAGAATTACCTCTTGCATGCTTCTATCCACCAACAACACGTTCACATTTCAAAACCGGACTGCTCGCACTTGTAAGAAAAGTAATACAGTGGTTTACCTTAGCAATTTTCATGATTCATGTAATGTTCACTGTTTGCATTCTGTTTCAACTGCAGCTACTAAAGTATAAACTTTAAGTTCCTGTCTCTGGTCTGATACACTACAAGGCAGCACAGGACATAGCTTCTATAATGAATTACAAAACATGAATGAACATAGACAATATTGAACTAATACTTGACAGTGGTTCAGAGGTGACTGAATAAGACTAAGATGAAACTAATAAACAGGACGACGGTGAGTCAGAGTCAAGCCAGCCACCATCACACAAACACATCATTCTGACAGATGGACAAAGTCTACATTGGGCTAAATATATTTTTGATGCCTGTATTATACAACAACCCCCTCAAGAAAACTCACTCTAAAATGTGTTGCAGTCTTCAGAAAAATCAATGGGCCTTAATGCATGTGATGTGAAAATAGTGTTTTGTGGACAACTGAAGAGCTGTGTTGAGCGTTTTTTCTAAGACTTTTAAAGTTTTTTAAAGGTGTTTTTGAACAAGCACCCCCTGAGGATGACGCTGTAATAAGTTGAAACATGTTGGGGTAAATAAGTGACTCGAATGTAAATTGTTATTAAATCGTGTGTACAAGTTGGTTGACACACGTCAAGTTGAACAGGTATGTACACGGTATGAACAGTATAAAAATTAGCAAGGATTTAGTTTGGCATATTTACTTCAGCACACAACTCAGTAGAACAACAAGCATATGGACCACAACAGCTTCAACAGTTTTAAGAGCAGGGTACAATTTCCCAGTACGTCAAGACTATGGTACAACTCCAGCATTTGTGTGCAGAGACTGAGAGAAGTCATAGGATACCTGAGTCCAAATATTCCAGAGGCGCACAAATCAAGGGCATCAAGATGCCCATGTGACCAAATTTTATATGGTGGCTCCTAATATTTTCAGCACAAATTATTATGCTGTAATTATACAGTCTTTTCCTTACATAAAAAATGTGTATCAGTTCACATGCACTGAATGCAGAGCACCAGATAACAGTAAGGTTCACAAGTCGTTCCACAGCTGTGGATCCTCAGTACAGAACTTGTTTTGTGTCACCCTTCTGGCAACTGGAATTCGCAGGCAGCCGCTAGATTTGTGGAGCCCTGGGATAGTTGGCATCCCAGCCTAGATTTGAACTGGGTATCCCAAAAGATAAGTCAGAAGCACTGTCACTTGACCCAACTTTTCAGTTGCAAAGAAACTGAGAACAAAATACGAGTGGCATAACTTCACGGGAAGGGGCCACTGGACAGCTAGGTGTATGCAGCAGGACCATATTAAAGTTGACCTTTGAAAGACAGAATGAGAAGTGGGTTGAAATGCCTCTGGGTAGGATCCAATAGTAGGTTTTTAACCATGATAAACCTCGAGCTCTCCTAGGCATGCAAATTTCTGACCAGTTAAATTATCAACTGCTCGATAAGGCTCTTTAAAATGGGACTGTTTAGTTGTGAATATGTGCCAAAAACCAATATTTACCATTTGAATCCATAACTGCACGCTGTGCTCCATACTCTAGAAATAACTGTACCAAGGCCATGCTTCCACATTTGGCAGCAAACATAAGTGGTGAGCGATTATCTCTATCAACGATATTAACGGATGAACCATACCGTAGCAGCAGTTCAACTAGGTCCTTATGTTCAGCCACTGTCGCTATATGCAGGGGAAACTCTCCATACTGAAATTAAAATGTATTATTACTAAATCATCTGCTCATGGCTTGTTTCAAGTTCTTTTAACCAATACTCTACCACACATTTGAATCACACAGTGCCAAAATATAAATCTAGACCATTATTACTATGCTGGTCCACTTGGTTAGATACAAAGGATGTGGTCATGGGTGGTTGCAAGCAACAGTCTCAGCAACTGGCTGGTGGGACTGAACATGGTATCTCATGCCTATCTTTCCTTGCTAGACAGGAAATTACAATAAGGATTAGGTCTAGAGGTGTGCAGTGCTGGCAAAGGTGGGTGAGAAGCATGCAAGAATCAAAGACTATTTGCAGCTGCATAGAATTCACGTAAAAAAATCCATTTCTTAACTGTTGGTGAAATTAATATATATATATACACACACACACACACATACATTTATGTTTGTATACATACATATATACATACAAATTTTACAAAAATTAGGAGCCACCTCAAAATTCTAGGTGCCAGAAGCAAGACATGAAGCAAGCTCCATCCTGAGGACCCACAAATGTTACACACAGCCATAAACACCTTAGTTGGCCGGACGACCTATGGCATAGGACTTGTGCATATATATATGTATATATCAAGGTGTAAAGGGTTCTGGGACTGAAGGTTAAAACTTCAAAATTACATAACCAAGGCTGGTGCGTTAAAAGATAATAACAATATGCGAAGCTGCAGAAGGGCCAGACAGTACTTTACACAAAATTAAAAAATGTCTGCTGTGAGACAGCCATTGAAGCCACCACAGCCTTCTAGAATGAACCACATGATAACATCTCCTGACCACATCTGTTTACCATTGAGCAACTATCATTCATTTGCACCATAACTTAATGCTTATATTTCTGTGAACTGATGAAAACACAACTGTTACAATAGAAAGCATATACTGTAGTAGGGAAGTTGGTCTAGACACAAATGCAAAGAAAGTCAAGTATATGGTCATGTTTCATCATCAAAATGCAGAACATGCTTATAAAGTAAAACTACCTACTAAAAATCTTGAAAATCCTTACGAAAAGCACCAAATAAATAAAATGCCATTCACAGTGAACCTCAAGGGCATAATTCTTACAACACCAGATCCAAACCTGTTACTGTCTCATTTCCCGCCCAGAAACAAAATTATAATTTTACCTCCCATTTTAAATGGATAATAAACTTGGTCCCTTGAACTAACAGAATAGATACTGTGACACACGAACAAAATTTGGACCTAAGCGACAGGAAATAACAACAGTCTGATAAAAATTAAGAAACAATCTTCATAATTTGAAGACTCAGGTCTTCTGGAATATGCCAATATGTCAGTGGGCAAGTGGTTCCATATATTTCAAAGGACTGAGGTGTTGTCACTTTAAGATCAAGCAGTCCAGTCTACCCAGGAGCAAAAATGATGCGAGAACTTCTAGTCTCTCATTTTCACAATTTGTTGGGTGAAAAAATTAAGAATGTGCAACACTATACATAGAGATACAAGAAAAAATGTAAAGATGAAGTTTTGCCTATGAATGCCAGGGGAAGGGCAATACACAAATAACACTATGTATTCCGTCTGCCGCAACCTACATTTATTATGATTTTTTTCAAGCACTACATGTTTCGATCAAGCCGATCATTATCTAGTGTTTGTTTATACAAAACCTTAAAACTCAATGTAAAAATGAAAATTTGAGAGCTGTCACAAATGTTATAAAATATAAATTATAATCGACTTGTAATCTTGGTGGCATATCATTAAGTTTTTGTATAAACAAACCCCTGATGATAATCAGCTTGATTGAAACTTGCAGTGTTTGAAAACAATAGTAACAAATATAGGTTGTGTCAAATGGAATATGTAGTGCTATTTATGTAACTCTATACACATAACAGGATGGGCAGCATCAAACTGAATGGTAACAGTTTCATATCCCAGCCACTTTACTGCCATAGAAAAAGCTGTTGATATCCACTGAACAGGAGAATGAATGGGCCTCACAACCAGTGGACACCTTGGAGAATATAAAAATCTCACACCCCAGCCAGGCATTGAGCAATTCCTCAGTTTGCCAGCCCATAGCCTAGTCATACACTATGTTATCGCAGCTCCTGGTGGTATAAGGAACACACGTAAATCTTTAACAGAAAAACCCTGAAGTGTAAAACCAATAGGGAGACTGTGCACTAGATGGCAGGATAATATCAGAATGGATCTTTAAGACGTCCTGGATTCAAGTGCCTCAGGATAGGGTCCACTGGTGGCATGTTGTAAACATGGTTACCAACACTCAGATTTCACAAAACTAAGGGAATTTCTTAACTTGCTAAGCAATATCTGCTCCTGAAAGAGGAACCAACTCAGTGAAGTGAGTCAGTTCGCACTACTACATGCTAATTTCCCACCCCCCACCCACCCCAAATGCACACATTACAGAAGTCACTGGTCATTTTGTAATTAGAGTGAATTTATATACAACCAACAACACAATGTCCCTTGTTCACATACATTATTGGAACTCTCAAAATTTGCTCCTTGTTTTAATAACATGGAAGCTATTTCATAAAAGCCATGTTTTGCTGCAATATGTAGTCCAGAATTGCCCCTGTAGTCGATGGTGTTGATATCTACTCCTCTTTCCAACATGAGCTGTATGGTTTCCTTATGACCACATTCAACTGCCTGCAACAACATAAGTCAATAACAATAAATTCTAATGCACACTATAATAACTTAACAGCACAAATGAAAAATAACAAACTTTGTTTACTTTCAGAAATGGTGTTTTCCCTTCAGTGTCACAAATATTGAAATTTGCACTGTTTCCTAAAAGAAACCACACAATATTTGCATGCCCTCGTGCTGCTGCTAAATGCAGTGGAGTTCTATTGAGCTCATCAACAACATTCACATCAATTTTCTTCATGTTGACTTTTAGCTTTTCCAAATTTCCTAGCCAAGCAGCCTTGTGAAGTTTCGTAATAGTTTTATCCTTTCCGCTGAGGTCAACATTATATCCAAACTTTTGTTCAAGTCCTGTGCAGTGCTCATCAGTTGGTGTTGGCTGATCAGATGGGCTTGGAAGTTCTGAGAAGGGCCCAATCGAAGTACCAGAAGTCCCATGCCCTTTCTTGTCATCTCGTCTTCCTTTAACAAAATTTAAAACTTTCCGCATTGTCAGTTCTGACGTCAGGCTTGGCAGCGCGTATAAAATCTCATACGCCGACTGACATAAGCAAACAAATCAATATTTTAACGCAGCCATTAATAAGTACTTCAATCTCACTATATTGTGTTCCTTTCAGACACTAGAATAATAACTGAACATGACCATATTCCAACCATTTTGTATTTACTGAGGCAATATGGATTCACGCAATGTGAAATCAAGGATCGTACATTTTCAAACAGCTGTTCAGGTTTGCGGCGAAGTCATATACGCTTTACTGCCCGCGTTCATTTGTCATGCTGTGAGGAGTGTGTGTGTTTACAATTAGCACAGTCCGTGCCAAACATTTCTATTACACCCATGTTTACAGATGATAACTTATTCTCTCCTCCTGGTCCAGCACAGATTTTCACTTTCTACTGCCAGCAGTGCTCAAGCGCAACGTCCAGCCAATCGCATGAAGTACAACTTGTTTATTTACATGTAGACAACGGACAACTGAGAATCGAAATTCGTTATGAAGAGAACCTACTTGCTGAGGTTGGTTAAGGAGGTTAGGAGTTTATGTGTACCCTCGGGGTTTGCTGAAATTACCAAAGTTCACGACATTCAAGGAACAACTTCTAACTTTTCATTCTGGTGTACACTCATGGCCAATGACGAACGTGACAGAGCACTTAAGTTAGACACGAAAAGGTTAAGCAGAAGCCCCGAGCATTCCAATGGCAGTCAAATGGGGCAAGACTGTGATGACCCTGATCACTGTGTGCCTTCAAGTGAAAATTTGAGAAGACGATCAAGTACTGCCGAAGATGAACAGAGAGTAAAGAACCTTCTGAAGGAAATTCTTGATTATCGAGACACCAACGTCAGCAGTTGGATTGTTGAGGTAGGTTTCAGAATTGTATTACTACAACTGAAAAAATGTCCATAATGAAAACGTTTTTGTAATCCTTTTATTCCAAGTCCCTTGGATTCTCTGCGACAGCTTTAATTTTCACATTCTAGTGGCAAAATACAAGAGCTGATAGGTAATAACTGCAGAATGGCTCTGACAGAGTTTAGCACCACCGCGTTGTATCTACCGTGCCGTGACTGAGTTGATGCGTTGGAGGGGGGCGTGTACACTTGATGTCGCGCCCAACGTGGGCGGGTCTCGCTGTGTGTGTGTGTGAAATAGTCGTATAACGCGATCCAGCATGAATTATCTTCCCTCCAATATAAGGAGCTTGATTCATGATAAAAGAAATTTTACAATTTACAACCTATTTTCAGATCGCGCGCAGCTGTCGACGAACTGCTCCCCTCCAGCCGCGCGACGAGGCTACCGCTTACTTGACCGCCGCGTCACACAGTTTCCGTGTGTGTATACACCGTGACCAGCGCGCGGTGGTCCTAAACCCCGTTAAGAGCCGTGCTGCGGCGGGAGGGGAAGGGGTTGAGCTTAGTGTAGGGACCATACATATAACAAAACCGTAATATAAACTTAGGCATCATAACCAGTCCAACAGACGGGAGAGAGAGAGAGAGAGAGAGAAAAGCGAATAAGATAAAAAGTATCTCAAACTCTTCCAACAAGTATTCCATCACTGCAATAATTGCTATCTTGTACACAACACACATCACATTGCCACCACTGTGCAAGTTCATACAAATACTGAAACAGTTGAACCCAAATGGACTCAAACCAGCGATTCTTCAAACTAGATGAGAAACATTAACCACTAGACCACAGATGAGACCTACAAAATTAAAGTCCATGGATTTAATTTTTGCCTACTAGTGGCAAAATATAAGACCACTTCGGAACGCTTAGGTATAGAGGGGAGGACAGTATTAAAATTGATCTGAAAGAAATAGCATGGGAGGGTGTGGATGGAATTCATCTTGCACTGATCAGCTGTTGTGAACACAGTAATGAAACCTTGGGTTCCAGTGGGGGGTTAATTTTTTGACAGTTTGAGGAACTATTCACTTCTTAAGAAGGAACATGCTCTATGGAGTCAGCAGCAAAGTACATTAACACAAACATGTTTCTCCTTCCTCGTAAAGAGTGTAAAATATGTTTATGTCTATGGTGACCAAAGTATGCCCTAGTCTCATTAGCACTATTGGAACTTCTTGAATAACTCATGTTTCATTTTTGTGCATACTAGACCAAACATAGGAAAATATACTAACCTAAGCGAACCTAACCTGTCACTGAATTTGGGAAAGTGTAGAAGTATGCCCAAATACATGTTATATTTACATAAATTTATAATCCAGGAGTGAAATGGAATTTAGCTCTGAGGTTCACATGCTGGGCTCAATTGTAGGTGGACACAAATTTAAATCCAATTGCAGTGTAAAGTTCTTATTGCTTGTAATTGTAAATGTGTTACAGATTATTACTGCTGGTATTAGTACTGTCAGCAGGACTCCACAAATATCCATTTGTCGTGTGTGAGTTAAAAGAGGCACGTGACAAGTACAGACATTTGTATGCTGTACCCTGCTGATCTATTAGGGAGTGCATTTTCATAAGTGGCAAGTAAATGGAAATTGTGTTTCTGGAGCCCTGTTTAACAGTATTATTATTTTCATTTGGGTACTTAAATAAAGATTTTGCCTGCACTTAAGTTGTTGAATGTGATCTGAGAGTTTTGCTTGTTACAGTATTTGCGATTGTTGGTTTAATGACAATATTTTATGTATATTTTGCAGTAATTTGAAATGCCTGGAGTTCTTATTTCTGTGGCCCTTGCAGTGGTTCATATATAGGCCTAGTGTGTATACATTTACCTTCATTGCTTGTAGTTTGTTGGCTGGATCAGGGTTTGGTTTTTACACACACACACACACACACACACACACATTTCGTAGATCCCAAACCTGTCATAAGACAGCTGGATATGAAACAAGTCACAATAGTACAATACACAAACACAAACAAAGCATGACAAATAACAACACACACAATATCAAATCGGTATAACAAAATATAGAACACATATTAAAAAGTCACACTAAGATCATAACACAATTTCAAATATCTGGAATATAAATCATAGGCCAGAAAAAACAAATTACAGGTTGTAATTTATAGTCATAAAAAAGATCCTTTCTATACATCAGAAATTCAGCAAGTGAGTAAAAAGAATGATCCAGAAGCTGTCTTTGCAATGCAACCTTAAAATGTGATTTATCATTTCTGAGATTCAAAATGCTGGAAGGCAGACAACTGAAAACCTTTACACCAGTTTAGGAAACGCCTTTCTGAAAGCTTGAGAGACTGGCAATAGGCCTGTAAAGTTGGGTCTTTTTTCTTATATCCACGCCATGTATTGATGAGTTAGTCTGAAAATTTTCCTGATTATCCACAACAAACATCATCAACGAAAATATGTTTTGACATGGGACAGGTAACATATCCAATTCCATAAATAAGTTTTTACATGAACTTCTAGATCCAACACCAGCCCTAATTCTAACTATTCTTTTTTGTAATATAAGTACCTGATCTGCATCTGTAGAATTTCCCCCAAACAATGATTCCGTATTTTATTATAGAATGAACTTATGCAAAGTTAACCATCTGACGAGCATCTAGGTTTAGAATATGAAACAGCCTCCTGACTGCAAAACATGCAGCAATCAGTTTAGGAATTATTTAATCTATATGACTTTTCCAATTAAGGTGATTATCGATCTTTAAACCAGGAAATTTTATACTTGTTGTTTCTCTTATATCTGCAAATCTGACAGCCAGTGGGTCATGAGGCAAATTAGCAATTGTCAATTTCACTACACACACACACACACACACAAATTGGCCCACCCCCCCACATTCAGAACCAACTGATAGCTTGAAACCATTCACACATATGGGACAGAAAAAGATGTGATGTCTGCTTAAAATCATCATAATTAGCTTTAGAAACAATTACATTAGTGTTATCAGCAAACAGTATGGGATCTGAAAGAGTATTAATATTCAATGGTAAATCATTTATATATATTAGGAAAAGCAGTGGCCCTAGAACTGATCCCTGAGGGATGTCATGTTTCACAGTTTCCCAACTGGAGTAGTAACTCTGAGCAGTATTAGTTTTTAACTCCACTATTTGCTTCCTATTGGATACGTAGGATCTAAACCAGTCTGCATTTACGTCTTAAATACCATAATGATGTAATTTTAATAACAAAATCTCATAGTTTACACAGTCAAAAGCCTTAGCTAGGTCACAAAACATTCCTCCGACATGTTTCTTTTTATTCCAGGCTTTGAGAATACTAGTAATTAATTTATAAACTGCATTGCTGGTTGACATACCCTTCCTAAATACACTGTGTTCAGATACCAATATATTATGAACTTGTAAATGATTTAGTCTCTATGGTACATAGCTGTCTCAAATATGGCAATCAGATTGTATAATAAGGTTCCAGATCACATAAAAATGAGAGATAATTTTAGATTATTTAAAAGAGACCTAAAATCCTTTCTGTTGCAGCATTCCTTTTATTCAGTGGATGAATTTATGATGTTTTGAGTTAGTATTGTAAAAGGATAATAATAGCTTATATTTATTCATTTTAATTCACTACAGATTTAGACAGTGTATTTTCAGTGCACTATATTTAATATATTGTTGATTTTTAATATAGGTTAGTTATTGGATTGACAGTTAATGCTTTGTAGATTGTTTGATTATTATGTATTTTAGTTACAATATTAATACTGTAGGCAATCTGTGTTGTGGTTAAAAAGGATTGATGGTGGATTGTCATTTAAGCTTTTACAGACCTGTGAAATTATTACATGGATTTAAATAATGTTTTTTTTTGTGTGATTTGTTGAATTGTGGATTATTTGACTTGTCCTCTGTCACCTATGTGATAAATATGGATTTCATAATAAATTAAATTAAACTAAATACCTTTGAACTTTCTGTCAGTAATGAAGTAGGTATATAATTCATCATACAGGACTTATCTCCCTTTTTGTATAGAGACTTTACTGTAGCATATTTAAGATGATCAGCGAAAATACCCATATAAATAGATTTATTACAAATATAACATTATGGTCTACTAATTTGAGGTTCACATAATTTTAAAATTTTACTTGATATCTCATCATATCCTGATGAATTTTTACATTTTAAGGAACCGATTATACTTATTATTTCCACATCTGTTACTGGGATTGTTTTCATATTAGAGAAACTATTTGGATAAGAATCAGAATAGCAGAATGTGCCTTATCACTCTGCAAATGTAGACTATCAGTTACAATTAAAAACATTATTAAAAGCTTCTGCTGCTTTTTATGGTTTCACTACTGTATCATAATTTATAAATATGTGGAGAATCTGTTCTGAAGTATGTACTTTCCATGTCATATTTTACAGAGTAAAGTTAAAAACCTCTGTACTGCATATAAATTCCTACTGAAGACACATCGAGATGGTTTCCTGAAAGCATTAGCTTGTGATCATGCAGTTGATCATCAGTCAGTGTGCAAAGCAGCAAAATCACTGTTATATATAGAGGTAAGATTTTTACATGATCATAAATTCTATGTCTGTCAATCCGTATCTCACATCCACGAAAGTGAATGTTGATTTCTGGTTGGAAGGTCTGTTCTGTGTTGTGCTAAAAATTTCATTTGGTGTGTAGCTGTGCATTAATTGACTAACTCCATGAAATTGCATTTTTCTTGAGACAATTTCTGATCTAGTCAAAATTGAATGCAGTATTTTATGGAGCCTGAAGGTTCGGTCCCGTGTTTGCAAGGCCCTGCCAGTAGTCCCTAGTCTGAGCTATGTGATTCTGTGCCATGCACTCCCATCCTGTTGTGCCATGCACTCCCATCCTGTTTTTTAAGATATATTTTAATGCATTCCCATCTATGCCTAAGTTTTGCAGTGGTCTGTTTCTTACAGTGGTGATAAAAACATTAGTTTCAGACCATTTGGAACAGGAAATGTATCATACAAATATTTACTGTACAGGCTTTTCTGTAGGTTTCATTTACATGTTTTAATTAATGGAGCTAGTTTTGTGGGTATACCAGACTCGGTAAGACCATTATATACAATCTCCCTTATACCTGAATCACAGCCATTTTTAAGTCTTAAGTGGCTGATGAACTGCCACATTCTCTTCCCATTTTTTTTCTGAAGTACATGACAGACACAGAATGTCGTAGCAGTAGTTTATCTATTATGTTTAGATCCACACTGGTGATCATAGCTGCCTGCTGAATCTTGTTTTACATGAAGCCAGGTGCGCACTCACTTTTCCTTGGGCGAGGAGGGGGCTTACCCTGAGTCTATATATAATTTATGTTTGATTTTAAAATATATGTTATAAAAATCATGTTGTAAGGACAACATAACTCTGGTTGTAACTGCATTTATATACATATGAATATAACTACATGTTCTTTGACGCAATCACAGTGGCCTATCTTCTTGTTTTTTTAATTTTATTAATTTATTTTTCAAAATTCTAGTGTAGTAGTCATCAGCCGATTTCGTTGGCTTATTCTGCTGAAGGGGAAATCACATAAAACTTTTGATATCATAAGATTTACAGAATCTGTGCTTTTTAAATTTCGGTTTTAGGGGGTTTGCCAGGGGGGCTGCAGCGTGGAACGCCCCACGCTGTACCCTTGCATGAAGCTCAAGGAGAACTCTTGTCACATGTCTCAAAAATTACTTGTCATGCTAAGAATGGGATAGAACATAACATTATTTAAACATTTCAATACGGGACGTATTTAACAAACTACATGGAAAAGAAAGTTCATGCTTTGCAGCGTGATGTTTGTAGTGTTGACAAGTTTCTTTCTCAGTTCTGAATCTGCAATAAATGAGCTCCAATCCATTTTGTACACACATATACAATCTCAGAACACACTTGTAAACCCTTTGAGTCCACAAATTGTGTTGCTTTAGTACTCACATGGCCAGCCATGTGCAGTTCCTCATGTAGTCATAATTTTTGGTCATGCTTCTATCTCATTTGACACCATATAATCTTGGTAGGTGAAAGACTGTAGTTACATAATGATAGTGTCAGTGATTTGTCTTTTTACACATTGTTTTCTTCTGTATTTTACATTCCTATGTATTGAAGTAAGGTATTTTATATGAGGTAATTTATTCTAGCAGCAAAAGCATGAAGATGACTGCAATAGACGCCAGATTATGAAAGCAGAAGAACGGCTCAAATATCTTCTCACCCCACAGTACTCATGGCTTTTCATTCACGTGGGTCGCCTGGAGAGAGGAGTTAAATTTCTTGTTGATTTGCGAACTGATGTTTTGGTACGTAGATCTGCAATGATGAGATTGAATTTTTGCATTCACTTCTTTTACTTATTTCCTCAGCAGCAGATTTTTTTAGATCACACCAAAGTTTACTTACCCATGCCTACTTGCCACTTATAATCAGTATGCCATAAATAACTGAGGTTTACATCTGTACATTAAGAAAATGCTCATGATTTATGAAATAGAGCTCATAGAGATGAAAACTAGATTGATAATCATTGTCTATCTTGTGACAGTAACACATGGCCATTTACTTTATTCACCGAACTGTGACAGAAAGTAAAAATTTAAGGAAATTTTAGTTTATATCAAAGGTGAATCTGACATGATTGAAAGGCAATGACACATATAGACCTTTCCTTGTTTGTACGTGGTTGGTTCTGATTATCTTTTGAATAATGATAGTACTAGGGTGCATTTAATGTGGCCACACCAGTGATGGAATGCACAAAAGAACAATGATTTGTGATCTGATATTGCTGATCAGTGAGAGAAAAGCTAGAGAAACTTATGGACTAGTCCAGAATGAGAATGGCTACAAGCCATAGGAAAAGTCATAAGTGGGCAAAAATATACAAAAAGGGCAGACCAGTTATTTCTATGTGTGATTGGCTGAGTATTGTGTGTTGTGGTTAAGTAACATTGATTAGTTTATCTGGGACAACTGAAGACATAGCACTGGTGGAATTGCATCTGAACTGAAAAAGTGATGTAAGAATGATGTTATACCTAACCAAACACATTCTGTTTTGACACAGTCAAGAAATGTGGACTTGTGAACCACATGCATTGAGTAACAGAGGAGTTGTATAGAAAATAAGACTCCTCTAACTTTTGTAGAATTATTTTTTTTAAACTTCTAATACAACTGCCTATATCTTCATACTCTCATACATTTATGGATGGATAGAATAATGACTTTGACACACTGATAATGGGGTAAATATTAGCAAATATGTTCAGTTGATGGCTGCCTCTCCTGGTTCATGCTAGGACAAACCACAACAAACACTTTCTCTGATGTTAGTCCCAAGTCAAAATTCATATATATTCTAAATTCTAAAGTAGCAGTGGTGGTGGTGGTGGTGGTGGTGTTGGTGGCAGTGGCAGAGGCAGCGGTGGCAGGGGCAGTGGTGGTGATTTTGTGGACAGCAGTGGCAGCATCAGCAGTGTTAGGAGCAGAAAGTTTCTGTGTTCTTGACACGGCACTCCTAAGGTCATCTGGACTATAGAGGGAGAGGAGTGGTCCGGATAACTTGGGATCTGAACCCCTAAGGAGAAACTCCATGGTAGAGGTAACAACAACAACGACAGTGGCAATTGCAGTGACAGTGACGATGACAACTACCTCTTTACACTTCACTCACACGATTTTTCTCAGAATACGGATGGTCTCAGACTCTCTGATGTTCCAGACCATTGACTAGATCACCTGTGGGATCATCAGATTTGTATCTGACTGAAATTGGCTGCACCGTCTGTGGATCTGAACTACCGAGGTCTGAACAAATGAGGGATTACTGTAGCCATGTTTTGTTTCAGAATGTGATTTCAGAGATGGATGTTAAAGATCCTGCCTTGGTACCCATGCAGCAACTGAATGTTACACTCAGAGAGATGTTGTCTTTATGGTTTTCTGTGGGATTTCTCAACTTGGAGAGAGTCACGTGGAGATCCCCCTGTGAAATGTTGCAGAAAGTAAGGACATACCATTTTAAAATTGATATATTTTCTGGTATGTCAAGTATTAATTAAAATATCAAAATGTCTTCGTGTTTTTAAATTCTTGTATGCGTTCCTGCTAGGAGATTGTATGTAGTATAGTACATAAAACAGTATCTGTCCACTTCCATTTGCTGAGAGAACCGTGTGTGGTTTAATGCATAAAGTTATATATTTTATATGTTTATGCCTTCTCACTGTTTGGTACCACAGTGATGAATAACATGAAAGATGTTATCCAAATCTTAAGACAAGCATGAATAATTCTATCAAGATTATAGTCTTCTGGGATGTAACTACATATGTTCGCTCAATAAAATCTTCTCAGGCTGACACCCACTTTGGCCTGAGAATATTTTATTGTATTTTACCCCATGAAACCTTCAAGACATATGCACAGTGTCACATCCTATAATCTTGCCACTCACTGCAATGAGAATCTCAAATCTTACAACAATAATTCAATGTTTGTTTCCTACTGAGTATAAAATTTCATGCTCCCTGTTGTTGTTTACATTGTTTATGAGTTTTATTACGATCCACATAGAAGAGTAATGTGCGCAAGACTGCAGGCATTAACAAGGATTTAATTAAATATGTGTGATGTAAGAAGTAGCAGTACAATTATTTTGGTATAGCTGATTTTAAGAAAACCCAGGCAAAAAACGTTTGTTAAGTTTGTGTGTGTGTGTGTGTGTGTGTGTGTGTTGCAAATTGTATGAAAATAACACGTTTTTTAATATTTAACCTTATTTTTTACTAATTTTTGTAGTTTACTTTTTAATTTTTGTGTCCTTTGAAAAGATGCCAGTTTGGCATACCACAAAAAAAAATTCCACATGTGTATATAAATAAATGTAATAACCAGTTTCAGTCTTTGTTTACTCACCTGAAGAGCATTATATATGAGTACAAATTATGAACTTTCTCATTATGCATGATTTAAGGCTTCTGCTTTCTCATTATGCAAGACCAACATGTTTTCCTTCGCACTTCGTTTCTTTGTTCCATAAATCAATTACATGTACTTCGTGTGGTCGTATTCCTTTCACTTTGGTTGTAGATTTCAGAATATGAGGCAGTCCATCCTGTGCGTAACTGGACAGACCTAAAGCGTAGAGTGGGTCTTTATAGAAGATGCTTTGTATACACTCACAGTAGTATGCCTGATGAACCACTGGTAGTATTACATACAGCACTGAGTGACGAAATTGCTCGATCTATAAAAGGCATTGTGTCAGCAACTTCGAGGATGTCAGGTGAGATTTATATTTATCATTTACAGCTTGACTTTTGAAACATTATACGAACATGTAAAGTAAATTTCTCCTATGCAAGAGATGAATAAGGGAAAGCCATATTAAAATAAATGCTCTGGGTTGGACCACTCTCAAAGCCCAAGATCTTTGGCACAGAAATGTAGCATGTCAGTCCAAGACCACCCGTCCAACCACCATAGTCACTCATGAATATTTAAATGCCAGAGGAAACAAAGGTTACACAGTAACACCACGGCTTCCAACTGGGGAAAAGGTATTTATACAGTAAGCACCTGATGCAGAATGTCTTGAGAAGATTACACTTGTAGTTGCTTACGTGGTCAAGCAATTCCTTATTCAGATACAAACCTGAATGATTCATCACTGCCTTCACAAAAGGATATCACTGAAATGTATTATGAGCCACATGAACCAATTTCACACTTTGACATCCTATTTTTCTAAGACCGCGTTTTATCCCCCCACCCATTCTCCCATGCCACAGCATTGGAAGGTTTACTGGACAGGAAGTGGAACTCTCATTACACAAAAATACATGTTTGGATGGAAGTAACTGTAACTTGTAATTTTAAGTATGTCAGTACCTGAACCACAACCATGATTTTATGTTATTCATACCGTGCATATTCTTGTAATTATTACATCAACCAACTCATATACTAAATAAAATACAGTCATAAGATATTATAAAACTCCCGCATGTTTTGGCACCGAGGTGCCATCATCAGGGAGCTGTTCAGTTTGAAGAAATTAACATATTTTATTCAGTGCATGAGTTGGTTGATGTAATAACCACAGCCATAATTTTTATGCTTCATTTTGTTTATGTGAAATCCATATTTTTCTTCTCAAGACCAAGCCTTGTGCAAATCTCCAAGTTTTCATCTTACATTTACATTTTGTGATGACTTGTTTGTGATATTTTGTAGTGATTTTCAGTTGATGCTTCAGCATGTCCTGGTGTGCTTGTTGATGCTCACACCGAGGACCCTTCTTGTGTGAAGGCAGCTATATTTTACTCTATAACATCAACACAGAAAGGACTACAGGTCTGTGAAGTAATAAATATTGTTTTATTTCTGCCATATATAGCAGGCAGTCCAGATTTAAATATTGCAAAACATTGTAAAAATAAAGATTTGGCCATTTTTATGCCTCAACTAATGTAAATGAGGAACAACTGAGGATAACCATGAAGACATTAAATCTGTACAGCTAGTCTGTCAATTGAGGTTTGAATCAACTGAGTGCATGTGTATGCGTACCAGTGTCAACATATGCAGCACACAGTTACAATAATGCGAACGAGGTAAAGTACTCAGTGGTCAAGAAAGTATTGAGACTAAAATATTATAAAAACCATGATGCACAGGGCAATAGGTTTGTTAATCACTTCCCTCAGATATTTCATGAGGGTCCGAATGCACTTACTACAGCATTCATATAATGTTGGAAATACTTGGAAAATTCACATTCAGTGTTAGTAGTCAGTTCTGCTGTCGTATTCTTTTGAATGTTAATTACGTTGGCAAGTCATCAACCTTTTGATCTCAATTGCAACTTTAGGTACATAAAAAACTCTTGTAGAACCAGGCTAAGGAAATAGGGGGGGGGGGGGGGGGTGGAGTGACTGGATAGTGAAATCCCATTTTTGGCTAGAAAAGTCCCTACATTTTATCACTGTGTGAGCTGGCGCACCATCATGCAAAAGCCACCAGCGTTTCTCCCACTCAAGTCTGTGGTAATTACGGACCTTATGAATTCATTATGCATATGCAGTTCAGTTGCCATTGTTCTGAGAATCAATAGGCAGTCTCTTAAGAGTATATTATGCCGTTCTTTTTGGGTTGGATATAATTTTCAGTCCACTGCGAGGGTCATATTCCACAGCTTCTCTGCCCTTGTGAAAAGCTTAAACCATTGAAATGTTTGTGCTCAGGACAGAAACTTATCTCCATAATCTGTTTGTAACATTTCATACATTGTAGTGTGGTTTTTCCCCAACTTTACACAGAATTTGTGTTGATTTGTTGTTCCATTCTGATGTTTGTGATGGCACAGTAAAACATCATACACAAAGCTTGTCCATACAAAATAACAGCACAATACTGCCTGGTCAGAGCACAATCGACTGTCAAATTCACACTTTAAGGCACCCATAGTAGCCTGTTGTGGAAGTGTAATTTGCTGCATATTTTTAATTTATTTCAGTCTCATTACTTTCTTGCCACACTGTGCAGCATTAAGTATCATACCTATATTAATATTTTAGTTTTCAGTTCAGGATCTTATTTTTACAGGGGATTGAGTTGGGAAATTATTTGATCAAGCGAGTTGTTAGAGAACTGCAGGCAGAATTTCCTTTCGTAAGCCAGTTTTCTAGTTTGTCTCCAATTCCCATGTTTCGTTTATGGCTTATGGAAAGACTGAAGACAGCAGAGAAAGGTAATACACCTGGTGAGCAAAGTGAAGGTACTGAAACTGGATGCAACTCTTTGCAGTCCAAATTGTGTTTGTGAATTCCAATAGTCTGGTCCAAATTAATTTTCCAGAAAATCTCAAATATTCAGAGTTAAATGAGCAGCCAGTATTTGGCAGTAGCTTAGGGAAAACTAATATAAACATTATAAAACAGTAGGTCGATTTGAGCTTGATACTATACTTGGTACAACGGAATGCTCTGTGAAGTGTAACTAGACGTTGGACTGAGAAGAGTTAATGATTTCACTCTTGTGAACAAAACTGTTCAGCTAAAAAGTACTGATTTTTCATTTCATGGAATGAAGCGGTGCTCATTAAGAAGGAAAAAATAAATAATAAAGTAAAGTAAAACAAAACAAAATAAATATACTTGTTTCTAGAGAGATTTCATGAATTTTTAGATGTAAGAAACAAGAAAACTTTATACTATGTTTGGCACACTTAATGGTTGCTGGTTGAGTGAGTAACAGTTGAGGCACTACTGACTGATATTCATTTTCACTAAATTGAAATTGTCATTGTGTCACATACAGTATGTGTCCAGGTAGAAGTGGACACTGTTAGTCAATAACATTTTTGGTTACATCGGGAACACATGAGGAATTAATACTTGATGTGCTATCTGTTATAAGAACCTTTGATAATTGGTTGATGCAATGTTGATCCATTAGTGAATCATCAATGAAACCAGTGAAATAAAAATACTGGCACTTCCTATGTTCCTGAACGTTTCATCAGATACATAAATTTATGTCTGGCATAAACTGCACATACGAAATTATTAAACTTAATTTGTTTGCTAAAAAAATTCTTACATAAAAATAATTGAAATTTTTTGCTATAAATGCTGGTCTCTATCACAGTACATCTGTAGAGATGTACTAAGCACCGTCTGTTAATAAAATGTTTTAATTATATTCTGGTGACTGCTGTTCAGGTAGCTAATGTACTTGAACAAGCAGACGTCACACTGTAATCAGAGAGAGCCAGTAAGAGAATGTCCAGTTTTTATCCTGTCAAAGAAAATGGTGTCTTTAGATAAGACTTGATGAATGTGGGCTACCAAATAACAGTTGCCATCAAATACAATGTTGGTATGGAAAGATAAAATTGTCCCTGTGCCAAATTGAGCACCATGCCATGAAGACATATGCAGGTGTGGAGGTATTGCTGCATGTATACTTAGCCTTGGCAAAAGGTAAGAGTGGTGAGGTTCATGATCTGGCTGCTATCCTATGGTGAATGAACCCCTGATACCCATGGAATAGGAGGCTGGGTGGGACTCAGCAACAGTCTGGGTGCTATGAGGAAGTGAAAGAATGTCTGCCCCTGCTGGGAATTGAACACAAGTTCCACAGTTGTCTATACTGTAGCCCAATCACTATACAAACTGAGCTGTTCCAGCCCCCAGTTAATATGAACAAACACACACACATGTGCATGCGTGCACAGTGTAATACCCATTTGATGTTCCTCAGTTTAAGTGTTTTCCCTCACTGTACTTTCACTTTCACAGACCCGAAGATTTCCTGCATTGAAGATTTTCCTTTGTTTAGTGTACGTATCTATTAATTCCCAAAGAGACCATAAATGGGGTGTCAACTGTCTATATAATATACACATATGAATTTGCTAAGCAGTATAATCGCCTGCTAACTTTAGAACTATGTGATATCATGCATACTCATCAGATATTTGTTTTTAATAAATTTATTCACCCTCTTCCATAGCAGTCAAACCCTATGATTGCAATGCTAGCTAACAAACTAACTGCATGGAACAGACTGAATTTTGAGAAGCTGATGTTCCATAAATGGAAATGTAATGTAATGTAATGTAAACTGGTGAAGAAATGTCCTACCTTTTATCCAACTTGCAAGGTCTTTACTTTGCTCACACATAATCCAGCTTATTCTTCTTCCTAAGTCTCATTGGCCCACTTCCTATGGGGTTTTGAAACAGCAGTGTTTTATGGGGTAGGGTTAACCCTATGGGGTTTTGAAACAACAGTGTTTTATGGGATAGGGTTAACCCTATGGGGTTTTGAAACAACAGTGTTTTATGGGGTAGGGTTAACCCTATGCCCAACCACCAACCTGGAGGACCAGGATTTTACATTGGGGTTTACCCCTGTGGGGACACACTTTGTCTGGCTCCTCCACTGAGGCTGTCCAGCTTGGGTGACCCTGTTGGTAGTTACACTACTGCCAGCATAGCCCCCAGCTTCTTTGAATCATGCAGTCCTCCCTGTCTGGCCATACAGGTGCCTTCATAAAGGCTGTGTCTGCTGGGGAGGCACACGAGTTTGCTACTGGACAGTATCTTCAGGCATCTGAATCTATTCCACACTCTTACATCCTAGTTCTTTAAGTTCAGTTTTAATATTGTCCTCCCTTCTATGTCAAAGTTTCCTAAGTGGTCTTTTACCATCAAATTTTTGACTAAAATTTTTTATGCATTTATATTCTTCTTCATGAATGCTAAACAACATGCCCGTGTCATTCTCCTTTGTGCTAATAGTTCTTTAATTTTAATTCCCTTCAGATTTGTTTTGAGCTCTACTGTATTTTACTCTGTTACACGTGGCACATTCCATACAAATGTACTCGGTTCTCCTGCACTGAGCATGACAAAGGGATAATGCATTCTTTTGTTTTAGGCCAGAGAGAGATTCTGACTGCTGAAGAAGCCGAACAGTTGAGGTGTCATCTACAAACTAATACTCTGTGGTCAGAATTGAAAGAACTATTTAAAACCAATGGGTGGGCCAATGATCCAAAGCTTGTAGCATTGCTGGAAGTTCCACTAATGCGCTTATGTGCAGGGTATTTGTACCTGGAGAAAAGAAGAGGTTATGCATTAGATAATGTTGGTAAGACTGATGGCTGGATTATTGCAGTGTGAAATTAATGATTATAGTGTTGGAATAGTAATCAATGCCACATCCAAAAATCTAATTGTGAAAGAGCACAATGTTCCTACACTGAAGCATTCATAAATACCAATGCATGTACATTAACCTTTTAAAGACGAAGTGTGTCTGTTTTATATAAGGACTCAGTGCGTACCACACTGTAAACACTCTCCACTTCGGTTATAAAAACCAGTCTCTTAATGTTTTATAAGGCAAAAGTTGCTGTTTGTTCTGAGATCCGTACAGAACACATAAACGCAATGTGGGCACCACGTAGAATTTTTTAATGTTAAACCTGGTGGTATGTAAAGTTACCGCTAGGCTTTAAAAGGTTAAATAAATGTGTTGACCATTTGAACATTACAGTTTAAAAGTGTAAGTTTAATAATGATATCAGAATGTGGCGCATGAATAAAACTATTAACTGACAACAAAAGAAATAATAATGTGCGAAAAAACATGATTGTACACAAAATTTCAGAATCATGTGGTTGTTTGTAAGCAACAGCAAGCAGGGGGCAGCAGCAGCTTGTAGTTAGGCAGAAGCCAAAGAATGTATTGATCAGACATAATAACAAATTACAGTTAATTGTCATACTGTTTAAAACATTGTACATATTGCAAATGTTAGCCTCTCCGTAATCTCACGTGAATATCTGCTATTCCTTCTTTTTACAGAATAAATCACATCTTACATCATTAGTTGTTTGTATGAATATTGTCTTCACGCCTGCATATAACTGATGATTCAACATGTATTTGAGCCAATGGATTGACAAATAAATGAGTCTTCTTGTAGTTGAACGTTAATATTTTCAGGAAGTTCTATAGCTGTGTTATCATTACCTCTTGTGACTTTAGTCATGCTTCCCCCACTACTGTCATCTTTCCTCCTGTCTTCTGCAGCCCAAAGTTTCAACACAGAGTAATACAACTCTGATCTTTTATTAATGTTGCTACTTAGATTTTAAGAATTAATTTGTTTCTTTCCATGTTTAGTGCAGTTTCATCTTTTTCATAAATTGTTTCTGAAAGAAGTGCATGTACTCATGCTAACAAGTTCTTTTTGTTATTGTTGTAGCAAACTTTCACCTTCGAAATGGAGCAGTGATGTGGCGGCTGAACTGGCAGGCTGATTTAAGTGTTCGAGGTCTTGCAAATTCTTGTGGTATCATGGTGAATTACAGGTATGGGGAAAATTAAAGATGATGTCAACTGTAGCATAGCATTGTGTTTTTCACCACTGTGGTAATATACTTGTTTTTTGTCAACAGCAACTCTTTTTTATGTTTTATAATTGGTTACATGTTTTTCTGTCATCAGACCATTAGACAAAATTACGACAGAAGTGTGTCTTGCTATGTGCACATGTAATATTATTGCACAGGATGAGCCCACCTGAATGGGCCACATGACTTACAGCGTGTTTGTAGCACTTGGTGCTTAAAATTGTAAGGGTGAGTCAATGAATGAAGAAACAAGCATCATTAGGTATTCATAGTAGCTGGCAAGAATGCAAAACATACCAATCCCATTTGCCACAGCTGTGCTTCCATTTCCTATGTGCTGCAGCACCAGTAATGTTATGTGTGTTACGTGAGCACAAGTTCACAGTTTCTCTTCCTCTGTTGGATTTCACCAAACCGGAAGAGCGTGTAGTTACTTGATTTTCAGGTATTGAAGGTGTACCCTTAGCAGAGATTCATGGAAGAATGCATGTGTGAAATAGCATACTTGTTGTAATTGGCAAAATGTAAATCACTTTAAAAATGGCTGAACACATCTGACTTAGAGTGTTCCAGATTGCCAGCACAATTGAAAGCAGGGGACAGTACTGACTGTATGGATGACATAATAAAGAACAAGAGACACTGTCAGGGCTGCTGAGAGCAGATTCAGATTTAGTGTAATGATTTTCAGCCGGTTTGCCCTTAATGGGGGGGGGGATTGTTTTTGGGCCCCCCATTAAGGGCAGACAGGCTGAAAATCATTTACACTAAATCAGAAAGACTGACAAATAATGATACAACCAAGAAAGACAAAAACATGTGCAACATAGTCATGCCCCAGGCCCCTTTCTGGGCAGGGGGGGCATAGTTATCTTTCCGACGCCCCCGCCCCCCCCCCCACCGGCACTGGACTCTCTTCCTGAAATTGCTTTGGAACTTTGTATCAGCACTGGCTAGTTCAGCTGGGAAGTGTATGTGGTGTGGGTACCAAACGATTGTCTGAAAAGCATAAAATCAATTTTAAAGACACGTGTCTATGACATTTGAAGCAATACAGAAATGAAGGAGAAGAGTTTTTGGAAGGACTAATTATTGATGACAGCCATGGTTACACCATTTGAAATCAGGAAGCAAAACACAGATTATGGAATGAAAACACCAATAGTCTCTGAAATTGAAGAAATTTAAGTCCCAGCAATCTGCCAGTAAAGTAAGTAATGCTGATCGGGTTTTGGGATGCTGGTGGTAAAGGTAAAAGGTAAAATCATAAAGTTGTCCCTGTGCATGCCATGCAAGTGTATAGGGAGCAGAGGCATAGCTCCACTCATTCTTAACCTGGGCAATGGGTAGAAGTAGGTGGTTAACATCACGCCCTGGCCATTTTACCTCCAGGGGAGAACCCCGGAGGAGGCTGGATGGGCCCCCGCAACAAGCTGCATATTCTGGAGAAGAGAAAAATCTCTTGCCCCTGCCAGGATTTGAACCCCAGACCATTTGGCCCATAGCCTTGTTGCCATATTGACTACGCCGTTCTGGCTGGCATGCCGTTGGGCCTCTGGTTACTCATGTTCTGCCAAAAGAAGAAACATTTAACAGGATCTGTTAATGTGAAATGTTACAGGACAGGTTGCAGCTAGCAAGTTGGCCCAAAAGGTAAGGAAGGGCTGCTGCAGGGAGGAATGTTATTGCATGATAGTGCTTGATTGCACATCACCCAGCACAGACTTCAGGCACTTGATGAAGTAAAGTTTGAAGTGTTACAATATCCAACAGGTAGTCCATACAACTCATCATCCTGAAGTTACCTCATGTTTGGGTCCTTGAAAGAGGGATTCAGAGACAGACATTTTTCAAGTGACAAAACTCTGAAAGAAGTGGTGCAAGATTGTTTGAAGGCACAGGACAGCAACTCTTGTTTCTACAGGCGCACACAAGTTTGGCAGGCAGGTTGACCTAATGCGTTACAAACGAAGGCAGTTATGTAGAAAAACAATATGTTTTGTTTTAATTTTACTGTTTACATACAGTGAAGATTGTTTGAGCTTGTATCTTTGTTTATTGAATCAACCTCATTATATTAAATCTTCTTAATTTAAAAAGATTTGCACTTGAAATTAAAATACCATCTTGCTAGGCACATTTGCATATACGCAAAAAGCACCTATTACCTTTGTCATGTCCATCTCTCTGCAGGTAATCCATCTCTCTGCAGGTAATCCGTCTCTCTGCAGGTAATCCGTCTCTCTGTAGGTATCAGCGTGGCTCCCACTGGACAGATTTGCATGGAATTTGATATTGGGGGCTTCTATGAAAATCTGTCATGAGAATCCAAATTTGGTTAAAATTGAACAAAAATATCAGACACTTGACATGAAGACCTAAGTACATTTTGTTGTTGCAAGCAACATCAAAGCACCATAAAAGTGCTCTTCTGAACTGAAATGATGTCAGGCATTTCATCTATTCATCCATCTCTCTTATCAGTGTGGCTCCCGCTCAAAGAATTTACTTGAAATTCAATATTGGTAACGTTTATGACAATCTGTCTATAAAGTCCAAATTTGGTTAAAATTGGGTAAAAATGTCAGGCACCTTACGTGAAGATCCTGGTACATTTTATTGTTTCCAGCAACACTAAATCACCATAACAGCATGCTCTTTTGAGAGAAATGGTATCAGCTTGTTAGAATAGCTGTGGAGGTATAAACATAACCTGAACTTGACAAAATGTTATACATACAATGCCTCTTGTGTAAAACCATATTTTGTTTAATCATTTTACTTCATAATTATTTAATGTGCCTGGTGCTGATTACAATCTTCAGAGTCTGCAATTAAGCAATGTTTTTATATTTTGTAACCCTTAATATGCAGACATGGGCATGGGCATGGGCAGGGCATGTGGCATGTATGGGGGAGAGAGGTGCATACCGGATTTTGGTGGGGAGACCTGAGGGAAGGCGACCACTTGGGAGACCCAGGCATAGATGGAAGGATAATATTAAGATGGATCTTCGGGAAGTGGGATGGGGGGGCATGAACTGGATTGAGCTGGCTCAGGATAGGGACAGGTGGCGGGCTCTTGTGAATGCGGTAATGAACCTTCGGGTTCCATAAAATGCGGGGAATTTCTTGACTAGCTGAGAAACTGTTAGCTTCTCAAGGAGGCCCCTGCTCCATGGAGTTAGTTAGTTAATACGCAGACATTCAGGTAAAGACTAAGGTACTGAAATATTAATTTTGTATTGGGCCTAAAGGCTAAGGCATTGGACTAGTATCCTTTTGCATTGCTATTTAAAACTAAGTTCTGCCACAGAAAATTCTTGCCTGAACCCCTACACCATATTAACATTGTTACGTGACATGCTCTCATCTATTAAGTTCTTCATTGAATATGTAGTGTCTTTGCACATAATGTTACATGAATGGATTATATTTTGTGCCGAGATGACAATGAATGCCATTGTGGTTCCTGTAACAGCATTAACCCTCCATCAGTCATGGTGTATCTCTGACACATGCGACTTTTGATTGCTTGTTTCTTGGAATATGAGCTAAGTGTGATCATGTGTCTCCGAGTAGCTGCTTATACTGCTTCTTAGAAGCCTGTGGAGTGGGTTTCGTACTCCAAATCTCATTTGTTTGGCTGCATTTGGCAGTTTGTACCTGAGAGATACAGTGTGACCATCCGTGTTACTGGTGAGATGTTAGTTTCTGGTG
Source organism: Coptotermes formosanus (assembly GCA_013340265.1). Lineage (NCBI taxonomy): Eukaryota > Metazoa > Arthropoda > Insecta > Blattodea > Rhinotermitidae > Coptotermes > Coptotermes formosanus. Next base: position 172,617 of record BLKM01000026.1, read on the forward strand.
GCCATGGTGGATCGCTTAGACCCACGTAATGCAAAGGAGCATATTTGTGCAGTGATACTGTCTGATGATGTAAGTGATGATGATAACGTTGATAATGGGATGGAATTCCATTAGGACTATGTGGAACCGAGACAAGGTGATTTGGAGAGTGCAGAAGACGAAACGTTGGATGATGATTGCTGCGATGAAGTGGTCGCTGCTGGCAATTGTTTCATTGTAACGGACAAGACCACGAAAGCTCTCATTGGTCTTCTGTACTTAGCTGGAGCGCTTCGGAGTAACAAGCAGAGTCTGGAAGAACTTTGGGGTACTGACAGAGATGGCATTGAAAAATTTCGCTTAATGATGAATCAGCGACGCTTTAAGTTCCTGATCAGATGCATCTGATTTGGTGATAGAACAACCAGGGATGAGAGAATAAAGCAAGATCACCTTAACCCTATAAGAGACATTTTTGCTGTGTTTGTGGAAAACTGCAAGAAGTGTTACTCTCTTGGGCAAAATGTGAATATCGATGAAAAACTAGAGGCCTTCAGAGGGAGGTGCGGTTCCAAGGAATATATCCCTGCAAAGCCCAACAAATATGGAATCAAAATTTATGTTTTAGTTGATGCCAAGATGCTGTATACCTATTGGTGCTATGTTTAAGGGTCAAGAAGTCCAAGAAGATGAGACCAATACATTGTCCTGAAACATCGGTAAAGGATTACCATTCGGCGCTGCATGGTATCCCAAAGGAGCACAGACCTTATCAACGTTGTGGCAGAAGCTTAAAGTGAAGACTTACTGGAGACTGTTGCTTGAGTTGTGGAAGTTATGTTTTTTAGAACACGCATAAGTTATCTGTATGGCTTGCTGTGAAAAAGCAAAATTCTAGGCATAAGAGGATGAAAATTAATCATTTGAAAATGTCATGTCACTTGGATATGATATGTGTTGCTCTTCTTGAATAAACTACACTTATTCCATAAAATTCTTTACTTCTCTTTAGTAGAAACCTGGAATGTATCTCACAGACACATGTGACCAACTATGTTCATACTAGGGGTGCGACCATTGGAGGGTTAAACAGGGTGAACTGCTTCTCATTAGTACAGAATTGTGTGACTGTTTACAAGTGAGAGTACTGAGTTAATGACTGCATGCAAGTGAGGGTACTAAGCTGATGAAAGTATACCTGTGCATTTGATTTTTATACAGTGATTAATTTTTAATTTGACTTTGACAGAGATATCTGTATTATTTTGCATGTGTGTCTCTTTTAGGTATTTCCTTGAGGACACAGAGACAAACAGTCGAGCGTACCTAGAGAAACAGCACATAGCAACATCTGATGAAGTGCGCCAGTTGGCCCTTGAAGCAAGAAGCTTGATAGAGATATTACCTTCCAAAATGTGACAAAAACAGGAATAAAACTTTGCTATGCAATGCAGATTATAAAAGAGAAGAAATCAATGGATAGATAATAAAATTACTTAAAGTTTGTAGAGAATAAAGGACACAAGTCTTGGATGTACCTGTTGACTAGGCACTGTCTGACATAACAGACTGAACCATATTCATTTTTGGTTTGTGTTTCTCGTAGCAATCCTAACCACATCTATATGGTGGCAACTTTTACATTGCAACTCTTGGGGTTTATGGTAGCAGTTTTATCTGGAATAATAGCCCTTTGGCTGGCACATTTTGTGGTCGGAACTGCACCACAAGACATGTCAATGCATGCCTAAAAGTTTGTAATTTCTGTTCAGCACGATTTTCATGCTGTAAATCTTTGTTTCATCTTGGTTGAAGGCCCTGGTGTGGTCTTACTAAGGACTTCTGCTGTAAATGGCAGTGTGTCCTTCTGAGGGGAAGAAATTTTGTTGATTGAATGTCTGGGGTTTGAACCCAGAGTGGTTTGATTGCATAGGCTGATGAGCTTTGTAACCTGGAGGGGGATGTCATGTTGGCTTCATGTCACAATGATTGGGAGAATAGGGGCTGCAGGCCATGCCTCATAGCTTAATTATATCTTGGAATCTGCATTAAACTTACATAAATCAAAGGAAACTTCAGTCTGGGTAACTGAAAAGTGCTGGGCACAATATATTCTGTTGACTTAGCCACCTCTTTACAGGTAGCCCTGATTGACCTGCCTTCCAGTCACTTTTTGCCATGGCCTTGGGTGACTTTGGTCCGGCTTTGGTTGGCACAGGTGCCTTCCAAGCTGCTGAACTTAAAGAGTTTGCTGCACCAGCTAACTCTTGAGTCAAAACCCCTGGTTAATGGTTTGATGTGGTCGGTGAAAATGAAATCTCCAAATCCCTGTGGCTTTGCTTGTTGCACCAAGATGCATTACTCTCAATGTAAAGACAACTGGATTGCACCACTTGTAGCGTCCTGATGTTGATGCAGGCAGCAGATCTCCGGATACAAGTGCATGATTCATTACAGGATGAATGAGCTCTCAAGGAAGGCTGCTCTTGTTTGACTGCCTGTCCTGTGAAACACTGATACCATCGGAATCAAAAATGGACAGTTGCAAGCAACTTCTGTTATTAGTAATCAGTCTGCCAGTGAACAGCTGCAGTAACAGCAAAGCCTAATATTTGGATCTAGTGTTTGATTGAAGATTTACAGGATCTTCATAATCATTAGCCATGCAACTTGAGATTAAGTCAAGAAATCAATTAAACAATTTTAAACATTGTCAGACTTCCTTGGTATCCATTTCTGTTGACACATACAGTAGCTAGGCTGTATATGTCTGTGTGCTTGATGTGTTTGTTTGCACTCATAGAGGGCACGGACACAGGGGAAACGGAAGTAACCTAAAACATAGCATGGATGGACTTTCCTATAATTGCAGAAGTTATGACCACATGACTGGATATCCCGAAACTGTTTTGTGCATGTGACTGCCACTTTATTACACATACCTGCCAAATAATTACAATAATATTGAAGTTTATCATTCAATACAAAACTCTATTTGTGGTTCATACAGCAGTGGTAACAGCCAGTGTGTGTGTGTGTGTTTGTCTGGAAAACTCACCCACAGAAGTGCTGAAAGGTCACGTCAATCTGTATAAGCGTATACTACCATCACACCTTTGTGTTATGTTTAACACTTACAGTTATGAAACTGTACTGAATCTGTAAATACTACAGATATATGTTACATAACTAATAAAGACTCTGTTGAATTTTCAGTGGCTATTACATTAGTTAGTCTATAGCAGTTAATTGAGGACCAGAATAATTCTCAGCATTGTTAAAGCATGTTATAAAAAGAATAGCTTAAATTCATGTTATCTGCAATGTATGCTTCTATTACATGTAACCAATAAAATATCACTGGTAAGAACTTGATTTTGTCGATTGTAATTTTCCAGGTTTCAGATCTCAGCAATTCGTTATAACAATGTGATAAGTGACTGATGATATCATCAACAATTATTTTGAAACTATTTCTAACCTATTTTCCTGTGTCTGTAATGAACAGTATGCTGATACATACATGTCCATGTCACCATCCTCTCCTAATAACTTTTGAACCAACTGACATGATGCTAGGTATGGATATAAGACCACTGTGGCCATTCCATCTTGCTGCTTGTGAACTTCTGTGGTCAATAATAGCAAATCTGCAGAAGCATGAACTTTCAAATTTTTATGATGTAGTTCATAAAAATACTGAATATGTGGCTGCAATGGTCACACCATGCAAACAGCTGTGACCCTGACATTCCTTTCTTTCACATCAGAAATGAAAGATGAACATCGTGAAGAGAAATCTGCAGTGGCTGTGGTGCGTACTGAGCACAGTGACATTTTACAGAGTGTAGCATCTTAGCCCTAGACTGCAAACTCCACTTAGTTTCATGAATGGAATATATAAATTCAAGTTTTCCATACCTGTAGGTGGCATGTGACTATAAGTTCATAGGTTAATAAATTTATGTCACAAAATTTCAGTTCTGTGTATCCCATCGCAGTTTCCAGGTTTTTATACCTTGTTGCTGGCTTGTTTTACATAACACAGACCCTTTCTGTAGTCCTCTTCATGCGGAATGTCTTTATTTTTTTAATTAGATGATTTTTCACATTGTGTGGTGAACCAGAATTTGAGGTTGCCATTGGCAATCCAGCTTTTGAGGACTGCCAAATTCTCTTCATTCAGCAGAGACTGAAAGAATGTTGTTAAAAATGACACACACACACACACACACACACACACGCGCGTGCACACACACACACATACACACAGTATTAAAATGTGTTATGTTACTCAAAAGATAGAACTTCAAGCATAATCTACCATGTTTTATTTTTGTTTCTGCTACACAAAGTATGAAAGAACACACTTGTACTTCTATAAACATGAATACTAAAATTACTGATCCCAATTTAACTACTCCACAACTGTCTTCAAAAAATTATGGTTTGCATGAAGTGACAACCCTTGCCATGCCATGCACACAAGATACCTCAGTTAAAGACACTGAATGACCATTCTCGTCTGGATGTGTTTTGATGTTTTGTAAGCTCACTAAAAGAAACACACCATGCCATTTTATAACAAACTATTCATGTTTTGACTAAACAGAAATTACTCAGTTCCTAACAGAACACAATTATAACATGAAGATAATGTCATTTGTTTAACATAGAAAGAAGTTTTATCTGAATAACTCACCAGTGTGGAAAAGGTTAACGCAGCACGGTCATTATCCTGCTTTCAGCTAGCAAGAGATACTGAGACATCACAGATTTAATTATCACGACTGACACTACACTGTGGCAGGTACAAGCTCTTGCATACAGCAGACTGCAAGCTGGTACCTGTAGTAATTGATCTTTCTACTTTCAGTTAATACAGTCATGGATAATACATAATTTAAAAACCAATACACAAGATGTTCTAATAGCAAAGTTGGCTACAAATAAAAGGTCCATCAGCACAAACCCTTCAGTCACGTAATTTCTTTACTGAAATGTGAGACTGAATCTTCTCTAAATTGATCTAATAAATAAAATGTCACTGTAGTCTTGACTGGGACATTACTGCTTTGAAAGATCTTGTGTCACATTTTTACACATGTACTCTCAGAACATAGCATTAAACACGTCCCTTTTATAGGTGTTTTCCCCACCCAGCTATTTATATGAATAACGATCAGTCACATGTGAATTATTGTGTCTTTGTAACATGTGTGTACTCTGGGTAAATTGATGTGATGTTCTAGTATTCCTTCATGATGAAACCCCTGATGATGATGACTTGTTGTTGACACATATGTAGGGGTCTTTAATATACATTATATATGTGTTTTATCTAAAGCATTTGTTGGTTGTTATAAGGATTGTGACAAGACGCATAGTGTATATAATATAAAAAATGTGTTTAGTGTGTATGAAATATGATTCTTTGAGAGTATCAGAAAGTATTGTGGCAAATAATGAACCACTTAGCAGACAGAGAACTGGATAAACAGATAAAGAGGAAAAACATACACAGAGATTAAAAAAATAGTGTGGAACAGGTGACACACTTGTATAAGGAGAGTGCTTACAGGATGATAGAACAGAATGGTGAAGGCTTGGTGAAAGGCAACATACCCTGGTGGAAAGATGACTGGATAATGATAACGAATGAGATTGTTTAAACTATGGTTATCATATGTCCCCTTTTCCCTGGGCATGTCCTCTTTTTCGACCCAAAAATTTGTCTGGGTGGGGGTGTTTTGGATTTGTAGAAATGTTTGGATTTGGATTATTTGTTATGTCTCAAAGCTTTTATACATTTTAATGGCACTGAAACTACAAAAAATATTCTAATACTTTTAAAAAGTACAAAATTATAATATTGTATTAGCACTGTCCAAGTAGAAGAAAGAACATGAGTTCAGCAGTTGACCGTCGGAATGTGTTGTAAAGTTCCGATGTTGTAATTCTGAACAACTTGGACTGAAAAAAGTTGTTAAAAAAGTCTCCCACCGAATTTCATATCCATGAGATTTAACCTTTTAAAGCCTAGTGGTAACTTTACATACCACCAGGTTTAACACTAAAAAATTCTACGCGGTGCCCACATTGCGTTTATGTGTTTTGTACGGATCTCAGAACAAACAGCAACTTTTGCCTTATAAAACATTAAGAGATTGGTTTTTATAACCGAAGTGGAGAGTGTTTACAGCGCGGTACGCACTGAGTCGTTATATAAAACAGACACGCTTCGTCTTTAAAGGGTTAAAGAACTGTTAGCAGACAAATGTTGAGAGTGATGTTTACTGAATCAATTGTGACTATTTATATGTCTCCTTTTTTTAACCACCTCTTTCACTGATATGTCCTCCTTTTATGGTAGATAAGTGGCCCTAAAATGCCACAGGGTTGCCAGCCCCTGTATTAGCAAATATCAGAACAGGATTTTGAAGAGAACATTTGGCCCAGAAAGGAAGGAAGTTATAGGAGTCTGGGTAAACTGCATCACAAGGAGCTGAATAATATGTGTTCTTCACCAAATGTCATTATGAAAAGAAACCAAGGAGTACAAGATGAGCTGGACATGTAGCACGCACGAGATCTATTAAACATGTGTACACACTTTCGTCAGAAAAAAGGATGTAGAAGAGTCCACATGGAAGACGTAGGCATAGATGACAGGATGTTATCAAAATGGATCTTAAAAATATGGTAGGAAAGTATGGACTAGATTAATCTGGCTCAGTACAGGAGCCAGATGACTGACTATTAGGTTGTCAAGAGGCACTCTAATTCACTTAGTTAATAGTTACAACAGGATGCATCAGTGTTTCTGAACCACTTGTATGTGGTAGTGCACTGGAATGTATGCATAGTTCAGTGTCTTATAAAATTGACTCATGTTTTTGCCACAGAGGTGTGTGTGTGTGTGTGTGTGCGCGCGCGCGCATGTTACTAGTCTTCCTAATTCATTATAAGTTTAGTTTGTGTAATATATTGAAATATGTATGCCAGTTCACAGGAAAAACTACACACATATAAACAAAACTTTAGGAATGAGTTTTAGATCAAACAAGTAACGAACGAACAAACAAACAAACAAACAAACAAACAAACAAACAAACAAACAATACATGAAGTTATAAACTTACATTCTGAAAAAGGGTATTGTGTATTAAATGTGAATAGATGTGGGGCAGTTTAATAAAGAAACAGCAGCACAGATGTGTGATGTGACAAACAACCCAAGAACTCAAAATACTGAGGTTAAAAATGGTTAGTATGAACAGCTGGAGAACTACAACAGACATCAAGTATATTAAGGTTTTAAACTCTCTAGGCAGTGACCATGAAGAACACTGCCTTCTGGTATGTGACAACATGCAGTTTGGTAACACATAAATTTATATTAGAATACATGGTATCACATCCCACATGACAGTATTCTTCACATAAATACATACAATACCTAGGCAGGGACAATTCAACAAATAAACAACAGCACAGGCTCTAGAGATGATAAAAACAGAACTCAAGAAGCCAGAATATTCAGATTAAATATGGATGATTTGGAAAAACACAACTGTAGTCCACATAAAGTATTACGAAAAATATTATGCTAACATAATATAACAAATAAACCAACAAATACACAGATGAACACAGGCTATAGACATAACAAAAACAGAAGTAAACAGTAAAAATATTGACTATAAAAATGGCCAATGTGAAGAAACACAGCAGTAACCAACATAAAGTAATATGAATAATATCGAGGCAGCAACAATTTAAAGAACGAAAGAAACAAATGAACAAAAACAAAACAAACAAACAAATGAACAAACAAAAAACAAACAACAGAAGCAGTTCCAATGACAAAATATGATTGAACAGCACCTCACTGCAACAGCTATAAAAGCACATATGCATTCATAATGTCATGGCACCCTCTGCATCAATTTGCATACATTCTACTGAGAAACACTGCACTATATAGTAACAAAAAGGATATGACAGGATCATTATGTATGATCAGTCAGGAAGGATGTAGAAGGAAGGTTCTGTGAGCTGTACCGTCATTTAACTGCAAAGAACTGAGGAAACACACGGGACCTCAGCTTCCATAGACTGTGCTGGGCCCAGGATTCAAACACTGACTTTCTCAAATATGAAGCATGGCCACAGAAATGTGGTATTTCATAATTATGATTGCTTACCTACCATTATTTTATATGTAACATTTGTCACTTCGCACTGTCACACTGCACTGTTGGAATTGTGAGACCAAGATGTGGGAGAATGCGATGAACTGTCAGACAGGTACTCACAGTCCCCTAGGCTGATGGTGATGTGTTTCAATTGACCACTGTCATCATCACCACTTTGTTCACTAGCACTCTCTTCAAAGATATGTGTTGTGGGAAGAGCACTGCGCCGTAATCGTGTTGTGTTCATGCTCTCCAATAGTGCTTGAGGGCTTAGTTCTGCCCAGTGCGAAACAGTGCCTTCAGCTTCATTCTTCTGCTGGTCTTTCATGTGCTGCGACATGTGCATCCTTACTGTATAGGAGTGCAGAAGATAATGCAGGAGCTCAATGCCTGTTTGACATGACAGGGTACGTCGCTCTGTCTGTTGTTCTAAGGACATCAATCCTGTAAAAGTCAGTTATTAACATATCAGGTGCGGTGGAATTCAGGTTATGTGAACACACACTGTTTACTTCCAACAAACACAGCCAGGCGAGACTGACTGACTGTATGACTTACTGAGCGACTGCATGACTTAATAATTGCCTAGGCCCGACTGACTGATGACTGCCTTATTGACTGCAATCAAACTAACTAACTAACTCTATGGAGCAGAATCCTACAGATGCCAGGTGGTTTCTCAGCTAGTCAAGAAATTCCACATATATTACAGAATGTTCATCACCATGTTCATAACAAACCACAACTGGTCTCTCTTCTCAGCCAGCCATTTTTAGTCAATGCAATCACATTTTGTTCCTGTAAGAGCCATTTTAATATTCTCCCATCCATGCCTTCCACGTACCTCTTTCCCCACCAGAATCCTGACTGCATTTCTCATACTCCCCCTTGCATGCAACATTCACCACCCACATCGTACTCCTTCATTTGATCGCCAGAATAGTATTTGGCAGGGGTTACAAATCATGGACAACACGGAAAAAAGTAATGAGAAAAGTAAGTTGAGGGATAAAGAGAATTATACAGTCCTACACATGTTGAATATCTATTTAATACCCACCAGTCTCAGGTTCTCCTTATCTGGTGTTTAATTCCTGTGTCAAAAATAAACATGCCCCTGAACTTCGGTATCATGCCATAGGGCCTTTGGCCGAGTGCAGCCGCTCCTAAGCACATACTGAGATCAACTAAGGAAGTCAAATGGACGGTGGCGATGATAAACAATCGAGGCGTCTTCCTCTATGCCTGCTTTTGTATTTTCGTCCAGTCCTTATACTATACCAACAGGCCTAAGCGCTTGTCGCTGGCGAAATCTGTCACGTGATTATAACCACAAATATACGTGCACTCGGAATGGCTAGATGACTGGAGACGAAACTGTAACTCTTGTAGAGGGCAAAGTATAAGGGTTGAAGAATGGTGTGGTAGGTGGCGTTGGTTAGGGGGCGATCCATGACATGTACTTCCGTGGCCAAAGTACGAAGATGAAGTACAGACCACAGATCACAAGTTGATCTCCGTGGGGCGGAAGGCGTGTCTGGCGCCGCGCGGGGGTCTGCTGTATACAAGAGGGACCAGTGGATTGGGGGTGGTAGGATCGACGAACAATTCTGCTGCTGCTACTACTACTACTACTACTACACGGACTGAAAACATCAAGCATTTCGCGTAGCGTGTACGAGTGCACTGTACAAATGCACGAGGGTGGGGACAGACTCGTCATTCGCCACGAAATTTTGAGTAAACTCATCCGTCGCATTCGTAGCACGGATCATCTCCTAGTCTGTGGACAGTTATCGGTTTCAGAATATGGCTACGGAATCCCTGGGGAAATTACCTACCGAAAACACTTGACAGGAGGCTGTGTAGATCCCAGAACCTGTTGGAACCGAACTTGGTGTAACTCTTCATTTGATTGGCATGTAAGATACCCGAATGGGAAAATTACAGTTTAGTCTTGACATGTGCAGCAGAGCGGGCACGTCGGAACACGCGTGTATATCATTATTGCATAATGGAAAAACGTCACGAGATGTGAGATTGGTTATCACAACGAAATAGCCGATCCGAGCGTATTTGCTCGTCACACTTTTGATGCGGAATGTCTGTTCGCCGAGTCAAGCGGGGGGCGGGGGGGGTGGCGGCAATCTCTTATTTTGATGGCCTTGAATCTTCAGTACCCGTAATCCGACGTTTTGCGTGGTTGAACGCGAGGCTGCATAGTCACTGAAAGACTGCATCACGTAACAGGCGAGCTATTAGACAATCGGCGAGAGACGCTTGTGTGTGATCAGGCGAAGTGCGAGCGAGCATACACGAAGGCGGTGGCTATAGGTAAGTGTGTTACGCACATGGTATTTACATCCACATCTTGTATGCGCTGAATGCCATACTCTGTAGCATTGCTTAACGAGTATGTTCGTTCTTCCTTTGTATTTGGGAGATACCCTTTTCGAAACTAGGACGGATACCGCGTATTTCGATTGGATTTTTTTTTTCACGTTTTCTTCACTCCTTCCTAACAAGTGACAGGATAGTCACTAATTACGCCACGACCGCTTTCATTAATATCCGTTTCTATTCATTATTCATCCACCTCTGAATCATTATAAGGTACATTGCGTCAGGGAGCGACGTAGCTAGATTGTCAGAATCTGAGACGAATAATCACAAGGGACACCCCTCACAGAAATTATTGACTTAAACACAATCGTTCGTTTACAATTATTTTATTTTATTCGGTAATTAATAAGTTGTTGAGGGCGGAATTTTTTTTAAAAAAATATTCATTTGGACTCTGCCGCCTGGGGCGGCCGCACACCTTGCCCCTCCAACTGCAGCTCTGAGCTACTGAAAGCGCTGTTAAATGTATCCCAGATAAATGCGATTACCGAGCGGACAGTGAGCCCTGACGCAAAACCAGTTTATTTATGAACAGAGGTCTGTTGGTAGCAGATCCACATAGTTCGACCAAATGTGTGTGCTGCACCTTTCGTTCTAAGGTATAGCGCAACGAAACGGGTTAAATCTTGGAGACACGAGTGCAAGAACTGGATAGTAATCAAACCTAAAATTTTGAGAAAAATAAGGAAAACATTTTAGACTGATTTAAACATGCGTCCCGTCAAGTATTTTCACACAGGTTAAAATTATTCCTAAATGTGTATCACATCACAAATTTTCAAGTCTGTGGCTTATGTGTAAATATGAAAAAAAAATTAGACACATTTACGTTGGATATATCCAGTTCTTGCACTCAAATATCTTTCACGAGCCTCAGAATAAGAAAAATACGCCAGTGGGTAATTATAACATTAATAATCATCGTGAAATTACAGAATTTGAAGAGTAAAATGACAAAAATATCATATGGTAAGAGTCAGTCTTCACCATTGTATGACACATCACTTTCCATGCCCGTGTATTGACTTCAGCTATTGTGTGTACTCGCAAGCTCGTTGTACCACTTCCAAGTGGACAGGTGTTCACATGTTTCTAGCCCATTCTCATGATATCATCTTACTTTTTTTTTATTTCAAAGGCAGTGCGCCTCGGTATGCTTTTGGTGCATCAAAATGAAGAGTCTTCTGCTTTGTTTTAAAAGAGGCAGAATTTTCTTCAAACCATATTACTCTCTTTAGCAGATATACAGACTTCTGTTGCTTCATAACCCATATATTGGCTTATAGTAAATGAAGCTGTCTCGTTCTTGATTATTTTCTTGAAAAATTGCTCCATTTGCTGCTTTAAATCGGGTATCCTGTCCTGGTCCACTCTCACTACTGAAACTGTCTTCGAAAAAGGTGAGGCTTTGTCATACAGTTCTTCTGGTACAAAAACAAACTCCTTTCGCTGTTTAATCTTTTGAATCTAGGCAAATGCCCGATCACAGGACATAAAAGAATTGGGCACGTTGAGGGAAATGATGATGTATTTTAACCCTTTAAAGACGAAGCTTATCTGTTTTACATAAGGACTCAGTGCGTACCGCGCTGTAAACACTCTCCACTTCGGTTATAAAAACCAGTCTCTTAATGTTTTATAAGGCAGAAGTTGCTGTTTGTTCTGAGATCCGTACAAAACACATAAACGCAATGTGGGCACCACGTAGAATTTTTTAATGTTAAACCTGGCGGTACGTAAAGTTACCGCTAGGCTTTAAAAGGTTAAGTGAAGTATGGATTTCACTGCACCGACGGTCACGAAACCCACAATTATTGAATGATATTAGCGGAAATATATGGTATCACATTTTATCCATATCAGTTAAGAAATCCATGAAGTACAGTGAGAAATACATTCACCTGCCCCCCCCCCCCCCAAACCACACGTACAAGATAAAATTTACTGCGCCGTTTGTCACAAAACTTATGCATACGCGGCAACTTTTTCTTAAGAGTCCCTATGCCGAATTTCATGAACATTAGTCATTGATACAAGGTCACAAATGGTTTGACAAACAGACAGAGAAGCAGGCAGACGGACGGAAGTGGCCTCCATATCAAGCGTTCTCTTTTTTTCACTGCATTAAAACGAACTGAAAACGAATTTTCTCACGTCATGTTAAAACAGAAACCTGTAGTTAAAGTGTTGTATTTCTGTGGCAGAAGTAGTTTCTTTCTTCCTGAAAGATGGCGTACCTTTGTTTGGGACGCAGCTCTGCCGCTCTGTGTCTCGTTCATTTCATCTTCTAGGGTCACAAACCTGAGTCCCGAACTGTACTCATTTAACGCTCGTAATCTGTCTTCAACTGTACAGTAATAATGCAATTCAATAATGTATACTTATTTGAAAGAGTAAATATTTACTATCAAATTTACAGTTTTCTTGGATGTGACGCCTTACAGTTTGGTATACAGGTGTTCCGCATAAGATATTAAAAACTTCAGGATGTTATTTTACGAGTCATTTTGAGTGAACAGATTTAGTGTCAACGCATATCCGATTATCAACCGTTACATAGCTACGAGCATTTTAACCCTTTAAAGACGAAGTGTATCTGTTTTATATAAGGACTCAGTGCGTACCGCGCTGTAAACACTCTCCACTTCGGTTATAAAAACCAATCCCTTAATGTTTTATAAGGCAAAAGTTGCTGTTTGTTCTGAGATCCGTACAAAACACATAAACGCAATGTGGGCACCATGTAGAATTTTTTAATGTTAAACCTGGCGGTATGTAAAATTACCGCTAGGCTTTAAAAGGTTAATGTAGCCTACACACGTGGGGCGTAGCCGAAAATTTTACAATATGTACATTTTGTTGTACTCTACATACAAAAAGAATGTTTTGTGTCAGATAACACTACAAAAGAAAGATATCCGTTAAGTGTTACCCTCTTGCACATGTGTCCGATTATACCACAAACAAAGGCAGGAATTAAGACCTACCCTACTGTATTTACAACATCAATATAAAATGGCGTCAGGTAATACCATAAAAAAATACATCAATTTTAGTTACATTATCCAGTTTGTTACATTAGCTTACTTAGTTATGTCACAACACGGAAAAAAAACAGGTTTTGGTTGGATCAGTGGTGTACAAATTTTCCAAAACTTAGGGTTACTTTAACCCTTTAAAGACGAAACGCATTCTGTCTAATATAAAGACTCAGGGCGTACCGCGCTGTAAACACTCTCCACCTCTGTTTAAAAAACCAATAATTTGATGACGTGTCAGGTAAAAGTTGCAGATTGTTCTCAGATAAGTAAAAAACACATAAATGCAATGTGAGCACCGTGGAGAATTGACTAAAGTCAAGCCTGGTGGTACGTAAAGTTACCGCTAGGCTTTAAAAGGTTAAAATGCTATACACCAGACGGGTGGCATGAAGCAAGTTACACACTGCGGACCTGCAATATTTGGCACCGCCGTACAAGACTGAGTCGCCCGGGCGACGTGGCTGTTGGGATTTGTACAGCCCCCGTCTTAGATAATATTAAAGAGTGTCAATTTTCAGTTACGTTACACTGATTACTGTTCAAAACTACCTTCACCCTTCTGCACGCACAATTCTGCGTGTCTCAAAAGAGATTTGCGACGGAGCAGTGTTTACCAGGTGTCGTCGTAAGCGTGAAGGTTGTTCATAAGAACTGATACAGTGCAGCACTGCGCGGTATCTGGAAACATTAAAGTTCTCCTATTGACGTAACGCTTGACAAAAAATATTGACATAGAAAGTGACTCATACAGCATCCTGAAGTCCGGCACAACTTATGCGGAATATTCCGTGGATGTACCAACATTCTGGAGGACCTTGCTAACTAACTAACTAACTAACTAACTAACTAACTAACTAACTAACTAACTCCATGGAGCAGAGGCCTTCTTGAGAAGCTAATAGTTTCTCAGCTAGTCAAGAAATTCCCCGCATTTTATGGAACCCGAAGGTTCATTACCGCATTCACAAGAGCCCGCCACCTGTCCCTACCCTGAGCCAGCTCAATCCAGTCCATACCCCATCCCACTTCTTGAAGATCCATTTTAATATTATCCTCCCATCTACTCCTGGGTCTTCCGAGTGGTCGCCTTCCCTCAGGTCTCCCCACCAAAATCCTGTATGCACCCCTCTTTTCCCCCATACGTGCTACATGCCCTGCCCATCTAATTCTTCTCGATTTGATTACCCGAATAATATTTGGTGATGAGTACAGGTCATTAAGTTCCTCGTTATGTAGTTTTCTCTATTCCCCTGTCGCCTCGTAGGAGGAACTTTCTGCCTCCATCTTATGGGTAGTCGAGTAACTCTTCCGAATTGCATTTGCATGCTATAGAAAATTGATAAACATAAACCGAAGGCAATATAAGAATGAATGCTATGCATAAGGCTGCAAGAGATATCAGTTCTAAATTTGCTAAGAGGTTGGAGATTTGAAGACGCCTTTTCCTTGCGACATTTGAGGCTCTAACAGCGGTGCTGATGAAAATTCAAGCCTTCTGGGAAATAAAGCCCTGTCGATTGGTACGTACTTTTCCTTAGCTGTAGGCATTGAAGTTTGTAAATATTATGATATGTTGTGGTCAGACTGGTTTTCTTGTGAAGAGGACAGGCAGTTTGTCAACAGAGTCATAATATTATCGAAATGCAGTTTCCCTCTTTTTTCACTCGACGTTACGAAAGACGTTCATAGCTTTGCTGTTGCAATTAACGTGAGGCATGAATATTCCTCCCACCCTCAAATGGCTAGAAAAGGTGTTTTATGTGGTTTCAAAGGACACAGCCACAACTGATTCTTCGAGAATCATAAAGCTGATCGCTTTCACGTTTTAAATGCTAAAAAAAAGTATTAGCATACCTGGATCAGCCCCGCAAAGAATTCCCTTGTTTAAATATTTTTCTACAAACCAGCTAACATTTACAATGCTGACGAAAGTTGGTTTCTTCTAAAAATAATAAGATAACAAAGAACGTTTGTGTTGAAAAAGGCGCAAATGACGTAATTAACCATTTAAAGACGAAGCGTATCTGTTTTATATAAGGACTCAGTGCGTACCGCGCTGTAAACACTCTCCACTTCGGTTATAAAAACCAGTCTCTTAATGTTTTATAAGGCAAAAGTTGCTGTTTGTTCTGAGATCCGTACAAAACACATAAACGCAATGTGGGCACCACGTAGAATTTTTTAATGTTAAACCTGGTGGTATGTAAAGTTACCGCTAGGCTTTAAAAGGTTAAATAACCGTGTGTAGAACGAGGTGAATATGCTAACGTCATGGCATGCACAAATGCGACTGTGGAATTCATTTTTTCCTTTCCTTGTTTTCATGAGAAAGCGATTTTACCTTCGCACCTGTGTTCGCCGGAAAGCATGGTGAGAATGGGAAAGACGCAGGAAGATCAGCAGGAGAAAATTTGATGAAGAGGGCAGAGAAGAAAACGAACCTAAGGAAATGTGGGTTATCGAAGACGATGACTACAAAAGTGTGGCTTTTTTTTTATGAAAGATGAATAATCCGAACAATTTTGCGACTGGAATTACTGCAAAAGAATGAGCAAAGCTCCAGGAGGTAGACAGCGCTGGGACTGCAGGCCGGAAGGAGTTCGTGTGTGGAAGGTGCAGATGTTAAACCTTGATTTCATCACAGTTCCTAAAAAGCAAATAATTTGTCTTCTTATATATGCAAATAGACAATTTTTGTCTTTGGAAATTTATAACGCATAGAGAGTAAATTTCAAAGACCCTTGTCACTCGGACTTCCGTTCCAGTTCATACTCCCATTTTGGGTGAAATGCGCCACATGAATTATTTACGGAATACGTCCTATTGGTGTAATATTCAATAAGAAATTTAAAAATGAGAGTAAATACCTGGTCGAAGAAATTTATTCTTACCAAGCTCAGCGTGCAAAAGGAATCAGAAAATACACTCAAAATTTCAATACGGAAAGTCACCGTAATTTAATTTGGTATACATAAGCGCGAATGCGGTCACAATGTCTTAAAGACTTAAAATATCAGACCATGAACTGGGATGAACAGAGGAGAAACATCGTATAGAATGCAACCCGGATGCTTGAAACGATAGCTGCTCACAAAATTTTAAAAGTGTAGGGCGGCCGATAGTATTAAAGTCGATATTACTAATTTGTTTCTTAATTTCTAGCACTAGGGGGGGGGGGGTCAGCCATTTAGGCCACGTCCCAGATAGCAACCTTAACTCAGGGCAGCATCATCTCCACTTTAAGGTGTTACTGCTGCCGCGTTCATAAATCTCACTCCTTGCCTGACATTATTATTGTAATTAAATCAAGGAAGAGATGGGCTAGGCAGGTAGCATGCAGGGTATTCCACTAAAGTTTATTTACTAGGATTTTAGTGCAAGTGGAAGGGTTTTATGAAAATGAAGTTTAGAAATGCGATGTGAAAATGTGAACTAATTTTCCAGGTTCATGAGTGTTAAACGGCGGACTTATATGATTATGATATTCAGTTTTTGGATTCAGCAAAATCAGTCTATTTCCTAAACAGCTGAATAACCATGAATGTTAACGCGTATACGGAAGACTGTTACATGGACTTAGAAATGCTGACGCGCTGTTTAGAGTAGAAATTAGTGGTGATAAAAAAACAGTTTTTTCAGGCATGCAATTACTGAGGGACAACTACCACACTCGTGAGTGTTCGAACGGCCAGTGAAGATCCATATCGCCTTGTTTGTCCCCCAATAAAGAGTTTCTCCGAAATCTAGTGACACCGAGGCACATTCTATTAATCTAATTCACTCCATGGAGCACAGCCCTTCTTGAGAAGGTAACAATTCTCAGCTAGTCAAGAAATTACCCGCATTTTATGGAACCCGAATTCTTATTACCGTGTTTACAAGAGCTCGCCACTTGTCCGTACCCTGAATTCCATTTTAATATTATCCTCCCATCTATTCCTCAGTCTTCCAAGTGGTCTCTTTTTCTCAGATTTCGTCACCAAAACCTTGTATGCATGTATCCTCTCCCCTGTAGGTGTCATACGCTCTGCCAATCTCTTTTTGATTTGTTCACGCGAAAAATTTTGTTGAAGAATACAATTCATGAAGGTCTTCATTATGCAGTCTTCTCCAGTTCCCTGTCACCTCATCCATCTTAGGTCCAGATATCTTCCTCAGCACCCTATCCTCGAAAACCCTCAACCCATATTCTTCCCCTAATGTGAGACCTGAATTTTCGCACACGTACTAAGCAACAGTCAAAACTGTGGTTCTACATATTTGTACCTTCATCTGTTTTTATAACAAATTAAACTCTTTACAAAAACACTAATCACCAACAAATGCACAAAGAGAGTTTCATCATCAATCGTAATACACTCCTACATGTTTCGACCCTGCTGGGTCATCTTCAGGGAGAACTTTCCGTTACCGTTACACTAAGGTTACATAGTCAACAGCACATTCTGACTCAACTATAAAGTACAACCTTAGTGTAACATAACGAAAATTCTCCCTGAAGATGAGCCAGCAGGGTCGAAACATGTAGGAGTGTGTTACAATTGATGATAAAACTCTCTTTGTGCATTTGTTAGTGATTAGTGTTTTTGTATAATATAGTGCACGGACATGGAACACATTAAATTTGTAAACTCTTTACATTAAAAAATCAACATGTTGGGAAATTTTATATAGGGCATCGGACTTGGCAAGCAGACTTATTCCTAGATTAATTTATTAAGTTTTTCGGATTTATTACGGATAACAAATAATATTTCAATGGATTAAACACTCACTAATGAATTAATCGGTAAATTAATGAAGTTGGTGTACTAGGTGCGCAATTTGTCACAAAATATCGAAAGAGATTTCTATCTTCATAACCAAGACACTGATGGCTTTAAACTTGAAACTGCAGGAAGTAAGTCTGGGAAAATCTTGCATTATTTTTCCGTCTCTTGACGAAGTGTATAAAATGAATAAACAACGTTGAGATCATGTCTGTCTGTCTGTCTCCAAAAATATTTAAAAGATTTCGATAAAGTTTGACACTGGATTTCTGCATCAAAATTCGTAGCGACTAATTTAAATTTATGTTAGTCACATGAAACTGGAATACTGTTATACTTCTAATTTTATGTTAAAAACTACTCACATTTCTTGTATCAAAACACAAGGAAAATTATACCTAACTGTAATTCGTTATAAACTAATGGCTTTTATTAAGCAATAAAGTATTCGTACCCATAACGAGCAGTAGGGACAACGATATTGAAAAATAGCAAAGAACACACGAAAAAATATTATTCAAACAATTGTTTAACATACGCTTATTTTACCTGTAAGTAGTACGTCTTATTTGGTAAACACAACACTCTTTACTGTGTCACAAACATATGCATATCAATTACAGTATGTCATAAAAGACGCTATCCTCAGATAATATATATTTCGAAAACAAAGGAAGATATGGCACGTGTAGTTCCTCCCTAGGGTGGGTTATCTAACCATTTGGCTTAACTTTCTTGGAGGAGGTTCTGCCGGTAGTAACCGAGAAGGTACTCACTGGATCCCTTCTTATATTAACAGCTGCCACCAAGCGATTTATGTTACTCGAGCAGAAATCAGCAACTGCTCCTGTTAAATTTACTTCGTGCATTCAGTGTGTTGCGTTTTTAAGACGACAGTCAGCCTGCACTTTGCGCTGCTAATCAAACTCCAGTCTGTTACCGTAAGGGATTTACAAACATGCAGGAAGGTGGTACAGTTACCATAAAATTGTAGAGTAAAAATAGTCAGTAATATTTACGAAAACAATTTACGAATTTCAATGTACAAGATTTGCCGGTCCCAGTGGCCGCGCGGTCTAAGGCGTAGGTCTGCGGCCGAGCGCTTGCTGGGATCGTGGGTTCGAATCCCACCGGGGGCATGAATTTTTTTCTCTTGTACAGTGTTTGTGTTGTCAGGTAGAGGTCTCTGCGACGGGCCGATCCCTCGTCCAGAGGAGTCCTACCGACTGTGGTGTGTGTCTGAGTGTGATCAAGTGAAAAAAAAAACAACCTCGACACCTGCTGTGAACAAGTAGGTAGAAGAGGGAAGGTCTACAAAATCTTTGAACACCTAAAAGACTACATAGTTTACCATAATTGTCAACTATAATTCTATGCGGTCCGCCGGTTCATAAATTTCTGATTCTGTGGCCCACCACTTAAAAAATATTTACATGGGCTAATACACTGATGGCGTCATTAAATAAGTGATTAAGAAATCAATTAATATTTAGCAAGCAGAACACGCTTCCGAAACGTATGTTTTAGTATAAAATCCACACATGGATATTATCACGAGCTGGACGATGCGATGTTCGAAGCCCAGCAGTGGCAAGAAATTGTTCTGCTCTCCAAATCATCGATACTGGCACTGGGGCCCACACAGTCTTCTGTTCAACGGCTACTGCAGCTGTTTTCCCACAACTAAAGCGGCCAGGGCCAGACGTTAACCACTCACTTCTTCCTAATGCCAAGGTTAAGAATGGGTGGGTCTATGCTTCTGCTCTCCGTATATGCTTTCATGGCGCGTACAAGGACAGCTTTATTTTCTACGTCAATAATTTGCACAGAATAAAACACCTGACAGGTCGTTGTGCAATCAAATACTTTCTAAGTGATAACAGATTTCCATGAAAGAAGGAAAAGTCGGTTGGCTGGCCGATGGGTGTGCCAACATCATATCAAACGTGTTAATTACACAGTAGACGTGATGTAATGTGACCCTAACCACACGAAACATTCTAAGAAGGTAGAGGAGAGGCACATGACGGCATGTGGTGAAATCGTAGACGGTACTTCCCTTTTTTGCGCATTAATTGAGATTTTAATGTTGAAATAGAAAAATTGAATTTGTTGCAAAAATTGCACGTGACCTTTTAGAGCACTTTGCAATACTGGCTGTAAACTGCGATTGGATAATGGTTAGACTGTTATTTCTGGGATCGGCCTGTTCAAAGCTATGGATTGTTTCTAGCAGTAATAGAAATTTTAACCCTTTAAAGGCGAAGTGTATCTGTTTTATATAAGAACTCAGTGCGTACCGCGCTGTAAACACTCTCCACTTCGGTTATAAAAACCAGTCTCTTAATGTTTTATAAGGCAAAAGTTGCTGTTTGTTCTGAGATCCGTACAAAACACATAAACGCAATGTGGGCACCACGTAGAATTTTTTAATGTTAAACCTGGTGGTACGTAAAGTTACCGCAAGGCTTTAAAAGGTTAAAGACGAAGCGTATCTGTTTTATATAAGGACTCAGTGCGTACCGTGCTGTAAACACACTCCGCTTCGGTTATAAAAACCAATCTCTTAATGTTTTATATGGCAAAAGTTGCTGTTTGTTCTGAGATCCGTACAAAACACATAAACGCAATGTGGGCACCATTTAGAATTTTTTAATGTTAAACCTGGTGGTATGTAAAGTACCGCTAGGCTTTAAAAGGTTAAGTTACCGAGGATGCCGTAAGGTGAGACTTATGGAAAAATATGAACGAAATAAAGTAAGAGCAAAGACGGAAAATATAAAGATAAACAAATGAAATAAAAATAGAACAAAAAATAAACAAACAAATTGGGAGAAGAAAAACCAAGCCACGTGAGATAAGGGGAGCGAGACAACGGTTCTGGAGCTTACAGGGATGAAATCGGCCACCAGAACAATAAAAAGACACAAGTGCTGTCTTTCTTTTCTTCTTGAACTCTTACCCTTGAAGCTGAGACCGATACGTTGTCTCGAAACGTCGGTAAACAATTACCACACGACGCCGCGTAATATTCCAGAAGAGTGACAAGAAGTATTACGCAAAAAGTCACATAAAATCTCAGAGCCGATGTTTGAACACAGGACCACCGGAATATGGAGCATTAGTGATATCCATTCCACCTCAAAAGACTGTCGGTGTGCTTTCCCTGTGAAATCTAGACAATGCGTAACATAAGGTCACTATGTTGGAGTTTCGTGTAAAGTGTTCATAAACAAAATAAATTCTCTGTTTTGGCAGAGTTTCTCAGGAAAAATATTCTGTTGTGTATCTACATTAACCCTTTAAAGACGAAGCGTATCTGTTTTATATAAGGACTCAGTGCGTACCGCGCTGTAAACACTCTCCACTTCGGTTATAAAAACCAATCTCTTAATGTTTTATAAGGCAAAAGTTGCTGTTTGTTCTGAGATCCGTACAAAACACATAAACGCAATGTGGGCACCACGTAGAATTTTTTAATGTTAAACCTGGTCGTATGTAAAGTTACCGCTAGGCTTTAAAAGGTTAACGACTGCCAAGTTAAGTATAGCTTGACTAGCAAAGGCTACTTTTGCTACACTTCATTTTCGACCTAATGTATACACTTTACAAGCCGTAAATTTTTTTTTTTTTAGTGGTGAAGGGCCCCGCAGCAGACGCTACGGACGCACTGCAACCGTGAGGCTTATTGTGCAACCCTATGATGAAGATGAAGATTATTATTATTTTTTGTCCTTTTCCTAGTAATGGACCAGCGGTGGAATGAAATTGACAGGGGGAAAACCGAAGTACTCGGGGAAAAATCTGTCCCAGTGCCACTTTGTCCACCACAAAGGCCACATGGACTGACCCCGGGATCGAACCCGGGCCTCCGCGGTGGGAGGCAAGCGGCTAACCGCCTGAGCCATGGCACGGCCTTAGCCATAAATTGTTACTATCTGTCCTCAATAGACAGCAGGAGTTATCAAATTTTGCAAAATGATCCTAGTGGCCGCGCGGTCTAAGGCGTAGGTCTGCGGCCGAGCGCTTGCTGGGATCGTGGGTTCGAATCCCACTGGGGGCATGGATTTTTTTTCTCTTGTACAGTGTTTGTGTTGTCAGGTAGAGGTCTCTGCGACGGGCCGATCCCTCGTCCAGAGGAGTCCTACCGACTGTAGTGTGTTTCTGAGTGTGATCAAGTGAAAATAAACAACCTCAACACCTGCTGTCAGTAGGTAGAAGAGGGAAGGACTGCGAAAAGAAAAAAAATTTGCAAAATAATAACTGACGTTTCTTAGAGACAAAACTCTGTCGTGACATTAGAATGGTTAGATAACTTTTGAATGTGTATTGTCCTAAACTGATAGAAGAACATAAGCTTATGATAAATATTAGATATTGGATTTACTGACAGCTTGCAGAAAACAGAGATAAATCCCCCCAAAAACACGGAAGCTGACGTCAAATTCAAACCGGTTCTTTCTGCCTTCTGCCTTTGCTAGATACGAAAACAGCTGTTGGTCGCACTTTATGGCTCTTAATGGGGAACGTCTTAACCGCCACTTGTGCCTGCAGACGGATCAGATGCTGTACCTTACACACATACATACATACATAATACATACATACATACATACATACGTACATACATACATACATAATACATACATACATACATACATACGTACATACATACATACATACATACATACGTACATACGTACATACATACATACACACATACATACATACATACATACATACATACATACGTACATACGTACATACATACATACATACATACATACATACGTACATACATACATACATACATACGTACATACGTACATACATACATACATACATACATACATACATACGTACATACGTACATACATACATACATACGTACATACATACATACATACATACATACATACATACATACATACATACATACATACATACATACATACACGCGATTCGATTTAGGCCGAGTGAGTACTGTTTATTTAACAAAATCATATCAAATTTAGAAGTTATTTAGCGTACGCGTGATTTCAGGCTTCCACCGAGGTGTAAATAAGACCTTCACGCTTCTAGTATGTTACGCGGCATAGATGGTAGTTTACCGACGTTTCGGGAGAACCTATAAATCCCATCTTCCAGGGTCAGGCAGTCAAATCTACGCCGCGTAACATCCCAGAAGAATGAAGATCTTATTTAGCGTCCTTTATTAGCCATTGATATGACAAAGCCAAGGGTAGCATACTTGTTCGTGTTTCACATTCTGTTACGTCTCTTCTCTGTACGTCTCCATTTTGCATCCGGATGTACGTCAAGTAGATAGGCAAGCACTTCTTAGGAGTAGCTTTGCTTTGTAACTTTCTGGTGAAAGGTCTCTCAGATTTTCAAATGAAATATTTTGCAACTGACGTTCTAACGCACGTAGAAACCAGTTCATTTGTTTTCAAATTGAAATATGAAAAGAAGGGAAACTTATACTCGACTGAAGTACGCTTACGGAATATTTCTCATACACGCCCTTTACTTGCTTGCACAATTATTCGCCTTAATTCATTTTCGGAAAATATTCACGTATTTATTCTTCCGTCCCTTCATCCATTCATTCAATCCTCCAACCATCTACACATCCATCCTTCGCCTTTATATCCATCCACCAATCCATTCACACGTCCTTCCGTCCGTCCGTCCATCCATCCATCCATCCATCGATCGATCGATCGATCGATCCATCCATCCATCCATCCAACCACCCATCCACCTACCCACCCACCCACCCACCCATCCATCCATCCATCCATCCATCCATCCATTGATTTATATATTCGTCTACTGACGGTTTATTTACAGACCAGTAGTTCAGGCTGGAGGACGACAAGCGAAAAGTAACATGAAAATGCCACGCAATGCAGAGGCCGTGGCCTAATTTGAGATTCTGCTTCGGCGTTTCCTTTGAAGGACTGAGCAAAATCAAAAGAAACTTACGTCAAAATATCACGTGTCTCGGTGGACATGTCAAACTGCCTCCCCGCGAACAGAAGTCACAGCAACCACCAGCTTGCTCTGTGAAGGCATAAAATACAACTCTAGCATTTCGCTACAAATTCTCTACACTTTTAACCCTTTAAAGACGAAGCGTATCAGTCTTATATAAGGACTCAGTGCCTACCGCGCTGTAAACACTCTCCACTTCTGTTATAAAAACCAATCTCTTAATGTTTTATAAGGCAAAAGTTGCTGTTCGTTCTGAGATCCGTACAAAACACATAAACGCAATGTGGGCACCACGTAGAATTTTTTAATGTTAAACCTGGTGGTATGTGAAGTTACCGCTAGGCTTTAAAAGGTTAAAGACGAAGCGTATCTGTTTTATATAAGGACTCAGTTCATACCGCACTGTAAACACTCTCCACTTCGGTTATAAAAACCAATCTCTTAATATTTTATAAGGCGAAAGTTGCTGTTTGTTCTGAGGTCCGTACAAAACACATAAACGTAATGTGGGCACCACGTAGAATTTTTTAATGTTAAACCTGGTCGTACGTAAAGTTACCGCTAGGCTTTAAAAGGTTAAAGACGAAGCGTATCTGTTTTATATAAGGACTCAGTACGTACCGCGCTGTAAACACTCTCCACTTCGGTTATAAAAACCAGTCTCTTAATGTTTTATAAGGCAAAAGTTGCTGTTTGTTCTGAGATCCGTACAAAACACATAAACGCAATGTGGGCACCACGTAGAATTTTTTAATGTTAAACCTGGTGGTACGTAAAGTTACTGCTAGGCTTTAAAAGGCTAACACATATATTGCAGCCCTTAACGAGACATGTGTATTTCATGTTCCATGCCACGCTTATTACAGCGAGGCGTTCTTGACGAAAGTAAAAAACGTTCAGTTTTATTATGTAGCGGTCACGCTACACCCGTACGAAATAAACTTAAAATTCGCCACCAAATTATTAGCGTACGAGATTTGAGAATCTCATGGCGGCGAGTGTCAAGATTATGGCAGTTCTGAAACACGACGCCGTGTAGGTTGGTGGGTAAGTACCGACAGTTCGATATACGCTGATGATCAGGCAGCTTTTCCTCCAATCAACCAAACTACACGGCATCATATCACAAAAAATCAGTAAAATTAAACTTTTAGTGTAGATAATCAATACAAAATTCTACATAAATCTTCCAGGAAGTGTTAGTATGGCTGCCAGCTCTCGGGGAAAATTGCCTTGTGGTTGCGAACAATGCAAAAATGTGACACGAACATGGCAGTAGAAACGCTGTACAATACCCAAGCAGTCGAGTCAAGGCCAGCAGTGTTAATATATGTTATAAAGATCAGACACGCGCAGTGAGTTACGTAATCACCGCTGAATGACAATGATAAAGCGGAAGTTAGATGCTGGTTACGTAACACCGTAAAAATATTCGCTGCTGGCAGAAACATTACGAGAGCAGTGACAATATTTTCACATGGTTTATGCCTTATATATGACGTCTGCATACAACTAAGCAAAATTTAATTACATCTCGTCTACATTAACCCTTTAAAGCCTAGCGGTAACTTTACACACGACCAGGTTTAACATTAAAAAATTCTACGTAGTGCCCACATTGCGTTTGTGTGTTTTGTACGGATCTCAGAACAAACAGCAACTTTTGTATTATAAAACATTAAGAGATTGGTTTTTATAACCGAAGTGGAGAGTGTTTACAGCGCGGTACGCACTGAGTCCTTATATAAAACAGATACGCTTCGTCTTTAAAGGATTAACTTACCCGTAGGGCTCAATATAAAGAGTAAACACGGGCAGATATTTTCTATCCAGTTTCACAGGTTTTCGTTAAACTCAATTTCAATACCCGAAGCTGTTCCAAACGACGGCACGTACAGACCGGAGCGACGAAAACGCGTACAGTAATATCTCCTTCTACACTAGGCCGTATTTTCTCCTTTCGCGGTTATTTTAGATGATACCTGAGTACTGACTACGGAGAAGCAATTTATACTCCTGGTTAAAGGATGTACAGATGTGGGCTTGCACTTGGATTACATCGAGAAATGAACTTCTGTTGGCGTAAAAGATGATATAGAGAAGGTTGTTCGAGGAAAGAAATAAGTGGAATAGCGTGGTTCGAGCAAGGGGCGTGGCAATTCAAAGAAATAAGAATAAACAGATAAAGGAAGGTGCGCTGTATGTTGAGGTGAACAAGATGTCAACCACATGTTACTGGATTGCTCTGAAACTAGAAATTGGAGAAAGAAATTTTTAAATGAAAAATGGTTAAATATGAAAAAAGAGATAGCCTAAAGGAAAAATCTTAAGATGCAATGACAAGTGTCCACCAAGAAAGGCAGAAATTTAGACAAAGTCAAGTATAAATGGTTTAATAAGGAAAAAGATTTGAAAATATATGTGACAAGTATCAAATGGTGATAGGCTACAGCCGTGACAACACGTTGTTAACCTTTTAAAGACGGAACGTATCTGTTTTATATAAGGACTCAGTGCGTACCGCGCTGTAAACACTCTACACTTGGGTTATAAAAACCAGTCTCTTAATGTTTTATAAGGCAAAAGTTGCTGTTTGTTCTGAGATCCGTACAAAACACATAAACGCAATGTGGGCACCACGTAGAATTTTTTAATATTAAACCTGGTGGTACGTAAAGTTACCGCTAGGCTTTAAAAGGTTAATCGGTGGGTAACTTCAAGAATTGTAAGAACCGAACTCAAATTGTTGAAAATTACAAATTACACAATCGTAATTTTGGGTCATCCCGGTGTGTTATTCTAAATGCAGTGATAATAAATACAGACACATCACAGTATATATTTATTTTGCACACAGTACGTAATTTATTCTAAAGTCGTGCCAATATCCTACATGTTTCGGCTCGGCCGAGTTTTAACATTTATACTTGTACCTGATTATGGCTTGGCCGAGCCGAAACATGTAGTATATTGGCACAACCATAGAATAAATGACGTTGTGTACAAAATATATGTATACTGTGATGTGTCTGACTGTATTTATTATCACTGTATATAAATTACACATTTGCAATAATACGATTTTGTGGTGAGTGGGCTACGGGTTGCAAGACTGATGGTGCGGGGTTTGATTCCCGGTAGGCACAACATTTTTCTCTGTTCACAGAGTCCAGACTGGGTCTGTTGTCCGTCCGTACACCTACCCAGCGGCAGCTACTGGGATAGCGCTGTTCCCTGATGATAATTCTACACGGCACTCAGAGCGTGCGAATACATAACGAGATTCACATACATAATATAAATACGACACAATATGAGGCAAGGTAATTTCAAGGTCACCAATGATTTAAAGTCAGTGTGGACTAATGTAAGCCGATCATAGTGGCCGCGCGGTCTAAGGCGTAGTTCTGCGGCCGAAAGCTTGCTGGGATTGCGGGTTCGAATCCCACAGGGGGTATCGATGTTTGTCTTGTACAGTGTTTGTGTTGTCAGGTAGAAGTCTCTGCGACGGGCCGATCCCTCGTCCAGAGGAGTTCTACCGCCTGTAGTGTGTGTCTGAGTATGATCAAGTGAAAATAAACAACCTCGACACGTACTGTGAGTAGGTATAAGAGGGAAGGACTGCGTGGACTAACGTTAGCCAATTGTAAATAGGAAAAACAACACAACATCAGGTAGTTCAGCTTTAGTGACATTACTGATATTCAAGGTCACTGCCAAACTCTTCAGTAAGAGCTGAAAAACTTACAGTTTTCCATACCGTGTACGTACGAATCCAATATACATTCTTCCACCAACTCGTACACTAATACATTATACAATAGGTTTTAAACGGTTCCTGACATGTTTCGATGTATGTCACATCATCTTCAGGGGAATTAAATTAGAACACTAGGAACAGCCGAATGACGGCCGTCTTTGTACTTAGAGGTTCATGAAATCTTCACTATTCAGTTCTTATGTCACCGGTGGGCCGCTTACACACTCTATGAAGTTAGCCTTTTAAAGCCTAGCGGTAACTTTACGTACCAACAGGTTTAACATTAAAAAATTCTACGTGGTGCCCACATTGCGTTTATGTGTTTTGTACGGATCTNTTTTGCCTTATAAAACATTAAGAGACTGGTTTTTATAACCGAAGTGGAGAGTGTTTACAGCGCGGTACGCACTGAGTCCTTATATAACACAGATACGCTCCGTCTTTAACGGTTATTGGGAGAGTGATAATGTTGCGGGTCCGATTACAAGATGCTGTTGATCAGATGATCCACACAGACAACCTTTAAATCACTGGAGTTAACGCAGAACCGGATCCGTCATTTCGACAAACAATATGTTGTCCAAGGTCTTTATTCAATTTTCGTTCCGATCGATTACATAAAAATATTTAAAATCACTAAACACATATCAGTGCCTCAGTTTATGTGCCGGGCTGTATGTTAACCGTAGATCCTAGTGTCTGGGCTGTATTTAAATCTCGGACAATTTTGTCTGGGAACAATCTAGATCCTGGATCCTAGTGCTCGGGCGGAATCTAAATCTTGGATCCTAATATCTAGGAGGTCCTGCATCACGTGCGATATATTTCATTTATGGCAAATGTTTTGGGTGAGAGGTTACCTGGCTATTCGACTGACTAACCGGCCAAGTAACCAGTCAATTAACTAAAACATTTCACGCTGAAAAGGCGAAATTGGAAACTTGACAAATGTCACTCAGCTGCAGTGAAATCGAAAAGCGGCTCTCCTGACAGGTTTTGGGGCGCTTTTCGCAAAACTGCGGAAAGCGACTATAAGCGTCGTCATGTCTATCTGTCCGTCCGTCCGTCCGCATGGAACAAATCTGCTCCCAGTAGACGGATTTTTATTAAACCTTGACGTTTGAGAATTTTTCGAAAATTCAGGTTGCGTTAAAATCAGAGAAGAATAAACGAACACTTTACGTGAAGACCTGTGCACATTTATGACAGTACGTCGCTGAACTCTTCTTAGAATGAGAAATGTTTTAGACAAAATTTGCAGAGAAAATCATAACACACGTTTTATGTTCAAAAACTTTTTTTTTTTTCGAAAATCGTGCCGTTTATGAGACAATGTGGGGAAAAAAAACATGTTACAGCCAGACAGGCCACAGATGGCAATATAATACAGCGCATGCGCATTGCAGCTGGATAAATAAGGCTACAGACACGCACCTAGAAACTGTAGTATCTACTTACTGGTTTTGCACGGCAGCAATGGTTACTTGACGGCGCTTCATTTTTACAATTTTTAGATGTTATACGCTATACACACATTGCTTGTCTTGTTGTGTTCATCCTCAGTCTGTAGCCAAATTTCGTGATGTGGTCTCAGATTGGAGTAGAACTGTTTGTGATTGCTCTATCATTCATTACACTGAGGTAACCCTACCGCGGGGTAAAGCTTATTCTTACCTAGTGCTGATATCAGGAGTAACCGGCATTATCTCTCACCACTACTTATGCCTTCATGGCGTGCAGAGAGACACGCTATACTCAGAAATAAGGTATTCGTTTTTAAAAGCAAGCAGTAACATCAATTGTTATGTAAAAAGGTAAAACAATTCCTATACAGGCCTGGACAGGCCGTGCTGGCTCCAGGAGGTTGAGGCTCCCAGAATTTATAGACAATCGGCACATGAAGGTGGCGCAGTGGCGCCCAGTGGCTACATCTCCACCGTCGACACAGGCTTAACCCTTTAAAGACGGAACGTATCTGTTTTATATAAGGACTCAGTGCGTACCGCGCTGTGAACACTCTCCACTTCGGTTATAAAAACCAGTCTCTTAATGTTTTATAAGGAAAAAGTTGCTGTTTGTTCTGAGATCCGTACAAAACACATAAACGCAATGTGGGCACCACGTAGAATTTTTTAATGTTAAACCTGGTGGTACGTAAAGTTACCGCTAGGCTTTAAAAGGTTAAAGACGAAGCGTATCTGTTTTATATAAGGACTCAGTGCGTACCGCGCTGTAAACACTCTCCACTTCGGTTATAAAAACCAGTCTCTTAATGTTTTATAAGGCAAAAGTTGCTGTTTGTTCTGAGATCCGTACAAAACACACATACGCAATGTGGGCACCACGTAGAATTTTTTAATGTTAAACCTTGTGGTACGTAAAGTTACCGCTAGGCTTTAAAAGGTTAAAGACGAAGCGTATCTGTTTTATATAAGGACTCAGTGCGTACTGCGCTGTAAACACTCTCCACTTCGGTTATAAAAACCAGTCTCTTAATGTTTTATAAGGCAAAAGTTTCTGTTTGTTCTGAGATCCGTACAAAACACATAAACGCAATGTGGGCACCACGTAGAATTTTTTAATGTTAAACCTGGCGGTACGTAAAGTTACCGCTAGGCTTTAAAAGGTTAATTCGGTTTCGTTGCCACCCAAATTAAACTAATTGCGTACGGTTTTCTGTGTATATTTTTGACTAAGGCTACTATACTTTATACTCATAACAAGTCAAAAAAGTATTAATAACAAAAAGTAACAAAATGTACATCTGAGGAAATTAATTCAGAATTTAAGATAAAAAACGTACAAAAATGGATTACAACGGTCTAGTTGTTCAGGAAAGCGTGAGCACCAGCCTTTCTCTGTTTCCAACTTTCACAAACTATGAATCTGAAACTAATTTTGGAAAACAAAGCACAAACAAAAAAATCTAAAAAAAAATAACTCTTACAAGCCTTAACTTCCAATTTCATTTAGTAACCAGATGAACTGACCATGCTAACCTTGTATTGTAATTAACAGTATCACTGCCCCCCCCCCAATGTTTACACTGAAAAATATCTTCCTCTTCCACAACCATACGTCCAAACCACTCGGCTGTTAGATAAGGAGTGACTCATCTCAAAGCCGCTTTCGTAATTCCCACAACATGTCGTCATGAACCAGCAAATTCTCGGTCACTTAGCAACAATTTCTCGCAAATTCAGCATCCTCGCTGTTGCTAAGTGATGGATAGGTGATTCAGCCTTCCTGTTTGTCTGGCTGAGGAAATGATCCCGGCATCTGCCAACTGCCTATATGGAACGCGTCCCACCAGAATAATTTCTTGTGTAATAAAAATTAATGTACCAGTACGAAGAAAATTAAAAAAAAAATTTTGGGGGCACTGCAGTGGCAAGATCGTCAGCCCTACTTACCGGCCGCCTTTACCCCCCCAGTAGATATCACTGGTACTCATTTCTGTTAGAGTATGAGTCGACAACAGGGCCATAGTGCGGCCGGAAGGATTATGCCAATAAAAAAAATTCCACTGACACCATTGAGAATCTAACCCGTGACCTTCCGGCTTGTAGCGCAGTGCGTCAACCAACTGCGCCGCCGCCTAAATTGTTATGTAGTTAACCATAATGTGGGGGCAGTTACTGTCCCTCCAGCTGTGAAGCTGGGGTACGCTGAAACGTTGCATAACCTGAAGTCAATGGAGATGTAATCATAGATGACGCAGCGCAACAACAGATTACACGAACCGGACTGAGTGGATGTGCTGCAAAGTCACTCTAACACTCGACACTCTGCCGAAAGCGGAGACACATCAGGCGCAAAATTCTCTTCGAGTACAAGCACACATCATTTGATCAAGTGTTATTCAGATTAGGCTGTTTTCAACACCTTAGACAGGATTTAAACATCTAAAGTGCTAAAAATTAGTTACTGCACAATTGTTCCTGGTGATAGCTCCAGAGGTGCGTGTAATTCTTATGTAAGTAAGACAGTTATCTAGTCACTTGCTACACAGCTTTAACCTTTTAAAGCCTAGCGGTAACTTTACGTACCACCAGGTTTAACATTAAAAAATTCTACGTGGTGCCCACATCGCGTTTATGTGTTTTGTACGGATCTCAGAACAAACAGCAACTTTTGCCTTATAAAACATTAAGAGACTGGTTTTTATAACCGAAGTGGAGAGTGTTTACAGCGCGGTACGCACTGAGTCCTTATATCAAACAGATACGCTTCGTCTTTAAAGGGTTAAGTTGTTATGCTGTGTGAAGGGTTAGAATTTTGAAGTTGTGAATTTCAGGTTTTTGTTCTTGTGGAATGTGGCCCGAAGTTTCGGGATTAAGTAGCCTCATTTTCAAGCGTCGAAATACCCAATGACATTTTGACCGTTAAATACGCGATCACCATATCTCGAAACGTTGGAAATCAATTATCCAGCGAGGCAGGACGACATCCCGGAAGAAGGGAGACCTCAAGTTGTTAGTGTCATGAGATTGACGCCATTTTATTAATTCTGCAACACGTTTCGGCATCTATACAACTATTATTAGAGACCGTACAATGACATTACATATGAAATGGCTTAAATTCTTTTCTAGTTTTTGTGTTATAGAACATACCATGATTTACCAGCAATGGGCAGTCACGTGAATACACGTATTTTAATTTTGTAACATACTTGTATTTTATACTGGAAACTGATTCTGTAAAATTTACTATTTCATTGAAATTTTTTTCCTTTTTGTTCTGTTAATACGCAATAAAATGTGTTACGCTGCTCCTAGTTAGCATTCAATAAATATTTATAGAATTATTCAAATGCGTGTATATATGTATGTATGTATAATATTCGTGTTATTGATGCCTCAATTTTATTTCTTACAAATTATAAAACAAATTTGTAACGGTGTGTTCAGGTTTTTTTCCTTAAATATTGTTACAACCGTATTGATGGCATATACGTTTCTACAATACTAATCAACAAATGCACACAGTTTGTCATAGAGCCACAATATTATTCGTAACAGCACTAAGCTGCTATACGTTTCGGGCCTTACTGGTCCATCATCAGGATATTACTTGCAACGTAAGAAAGCAATCTCCCAAATCTCAATACGGTCTGCAGAAAGAATGCTATTTATTAACCTTTTAAAGCCTAGCGGTAACTTTACGTACCACCAGGTTTAACATTAAAAAATTCTACGTGGTGCCCACATTGCGTTTATGTGTTTTGTACGGATCTCAGAACAAACAGCAACTTTTGCCTTATAAAACATTAAGGGACTGGTTTTTATAACCGAAGTGGAGAGTGTTTACAGCGCGGTACGCACTGAGTCCTTATATAAAACAGATACGCTTCGTCTTTAAAGGGGTAATCTGGCCCTTTGTAAGAAAAAGGCTGTGCATCCCTGGTTTAAATCCTGCAAAACTGTAATATTTCTATAAATTTTTAGTGGTTTTTATTATATTTCAACCAATAGCTATTACCCCTCTACCAAAACACACGGCGTCGTATTCAAGAACACCGCAGTGGCGAGCACTAATATTATATCGCGGTGACGTATATCAGAAGCGTCTCATCATCCGACCGTTGTAACTGTCAGCTTACTGTGCATTTGGGTAAATAATTTACGACAACAAACCACCAAGTTACACGTCTTTTCTCTATTTCTCATAGTGCTTCGGTCATACGACAATAATCTGGGCGATTTAAAATTATTTAAATTACTGGATGCACTGATAGGGATTGAATGTACATACAAAGAGCATATCTAAACAATTGCTTTTGAACTTTACCTTATATTTCCCGTTGTGATATTACATAAACTACATTAAAGATAACCACTAAATTCACAACTAAAATTTATTGTCACGACGTATTCATTTGGACTGTCCGGGGATCGAATCCCGGTGGGGGCGAATTTTCCGCAGCCGTCCAGACCGGCCCTGGGGCCCACCCAGCCTCCTGTACAATGGGTACCGGGTCTCTTTCCCGGGGGTAAAGTGGCCGGGGCGTGGGACTAACTACTCCACCCCCGTCTAGGGCATAAGCTAACGAAAGGGTAGAGCTATAACTCTACTGCCCCTGGGGCCTTGCTGGCCTGTATAGGGTGCTCTTTACCTTTATATTGCGTATTCGTTACAACATGTTCCGGCCGACTTGACCATCTTTAGATAATACAAAAAATATACAAAATACCTGGGAGGTAATTGAATTAGTAAGTTATTTAAAAAGAAATTAGATCTCATTTTTAAATAAAGGGTAAGAATGTAATGTGTTCCATGTCCGTGCACTGTGTCACATAAAATAATATTCACCAACCAATGCACCAAAATACATATAATCTTTATTCGTGAAAACTTCCTACATGTTTCGACCCTACTGGGTAATCTTCAGGGAGAATAGTCTGTTACGCTGTTGGATGCACTTATAGAGTTAAGTGAGAACGTGCCTTTGTTTTCGTCCTCCGTTGACAGGTGTCTTGTACTGTCCGCGGTCTCCGTGAGAATGTGCCTTTGCTTTCATCCACCGTTGAGAGGTGTCTTGTACTGTCCGCGGTCTCCGTGAGAATGTGCCTTTGCTTTCATCCTCCGTTGAGAGGTGTCTTGTACTGTCCGCGGTCTCCGTGAGAATGTGCCTTTGCTTTCATCCTCCGTTGAGAGGTGTCTTGTACTGTCCGCGGTCTCCGTGAGAATGTGCCTTTGCTTTCATCCACCGTTGAGAGGTGTCTTGTACTGTCCGCGGTCTCCGTGAGAATGTGCCTTTGCTTTCATCCTCCGTTGAGAGGTGTCTTGTACTGTCCGCGGTCTCCGTGAGAATGTGCCTTTGCTTTCATCCTCCGTTGAGAGGTGTCTTGTACTGTCCGCGGTCTCCGTGAGAATGTGCCTTTGCTTTCATCCTCCGTTGAGAGGTGTCTTGTACTGTCCGCGGTC
>BLKM01000027.1:0-14241 GCA_013340265.1 Coptotermes formosanus
TGAGCTGTCCCCATTGCGTCAAAAGTTGCTATCAACCAGAAGCGGTAACAGCTGTGCCCATCACATCACGCGTTGCTGCAAACCGGACGTGATACCAAATCTGTCTATTGTACCTATCGTTGCTAGTAACCAGAAGCTGTACCACCTCTCCCCATTACTCCAACACCGGTTATTGCTTTCAGGCAATGTTTGCTGCTGGGCAATATTTAGAACATTTATAGCTAGGCTGTGGTTTTGGGAGCGGCACAAACTCCAGACCTTTCGTTTTACAAATGCCTGTTTGAAGTGAATGTCCCGAATATGACGTACAAAATAATCTACACGAAATTCAAAGTTTTCCCCTTGCAGTTGCCCATATTTGCAGAATGACACTTTGTTATTTGGGGTTGGTAGGTGAAGTAACAGCGAAATGTGTCTTATGCAGCATTATTTTTAAGGTATGGAATTATTTAACCCCTAACTCTCATTCGCTAGTTTGTGCGCCACAGGATTAAAATAAGAAAGTCTACATTCTGCCTACAGACCATATAACTCTTTTGTACATTTCTCAGAACAACCAGCGATAAACACCTGATTATTTTAACCAAGGCGCAATGCGTTTACTGCGTGGTGCGAGCTGAGTATTGAAATACAATTCATGTTAATACCAGTCTATAAACTGTTAAGTCACTCAAAGCAATATAGAACGCAGCACCTAAAATCCCATGTTAGATTTGCCAGCTCAGTCGGTAACACCCTTTCGCAAACCCTGGAATATACAATGCATAAGAGGATGACATTTCCTTGGAAATAAGACGGCCGAAGCGTGATGCTAGACGATAACTGAAATCTAATGCGGCAATTAAAATATGTGGCCCTATAGTTTCACCCTCTCTCAAGCCTTCACGGCGTGGTACTTAATGATGAACTGCAAAATCTGTAGGTTTCACATTTTATTTGCAACGTTTCTCCAACGAAACTTGTATATTTACATGACAACGTAATGGAAGGGAATGCCTTTGTCTTGGGTCACATTATGGAAGACTGTGTATAGAATTCGGACGGAACAACGTTGATAATGCGAGGTGCACATATGGGAATGTGAGGCAGTAAGGAAGAGAAGAAAGAGAGAAAAAAGAAAAAGGAAGGAAGAAATGAAGGAAAATAAGGAATAGGAAAAAATAAGTGCACAAATGAATAATTACGATCCACGGGGGTGTTGTAGAGGCTTCAGGTCTTCTAAGAACTGGCGCTGTGTCGCTTCGCTGGGTTGCTATTTCCCTACGTTTCGAAAGGACGTAGTGCCATAGTCTTAAATGGCTCCTATCAAAAATTTCAAAACGGTAACCCAAAGACACAGCGCCAAAGCGTCACATCCCCGAAGGCATTACTTTTGTGACGAATCTCTTATTTTTCATGAATATAACAAGATTAAAATATCCTTTCTACATATCTAAGTGGAAGCTCTACGAATTGTTTCGTATCACTAATGTCCCTTGTTAAGAACACCTTCATCTGGAGAATGTTTTGAGATTTAGTTGCCTTGATTCGCACACATATTTTTCATTTATTGAAGTAGAAATTTTGAGTCACTTTTGTTGTTGTACTCCACACCAGAGGGGAAATTTACAGGATAAGAATAATCATCTTCTGTAAAATTCGTCGTTAGTAGCCCTTCCCTCTTCTACCTACTCACAGTAGGTGTCGAGGTTGTTTATTTTCACTTGATCACACTCAGACACACGCCACAGTCGGTGGGACTCCTCTGGACGAGGGATCAGCCCGTCGCACTGACTTCTACCTGACAACACAAACACTGTACAAGAGAAAAAACTTCTTGCCCCCGGTGGGATTCGAACCCACGATCCCAGCAAGCACTCCGCCGCAGACCTACGCCTTAGACCGCGCGGCCACTGGGATCGTCTTGTGTTAAATTTTGCAGTTCAATTCTGATGTTGTGTGGAGACCGTGTTATTTGAGACTCACGACACGTCTGCGAGTCCACTTTCACACGTCCAGTATCTTCGTGCGTGAGGTCCAGAGCTGATATCTTGAACGCAGAATGGGATGGGTGTAGAGAATTTAGAGTGGCGATAATCACCAGCAAGTAAACATTAGTTATTGGCATTAAGCAACTTACAACTTAAAAGAATTCGCTTTAGACTTCTGAAGCATCGATTAAAGCTTAAATCTGCATATAGCCTAAGTATGACCGCTGTTAAAGGTACAGTGCTTAGCACATCTAATCTTTATTTGACAGAATTTCTGTATGATTTCTGACTCAGAGATCAGATTTCGTGTTTTTCCTCATTCCGTCAAGACAAGTAACGAGTTAACGCCCTAAACGAAATCCAAGGTTATTTCCTTCCACAGATTTGTGAATTAAGTTGTCATGGTCCTGGTAAAGGGTAGCATATAGACTTTATCTACATTTGTAAACACATCGTTTATTGTTCCGCTTTTCGGAAAGAGGGATTTAAGCAGCAGAAATGTGAAATAGTAATATAAGTCGGGATTTGAAATTCATAAAATGGGACTGACACTACGTTGTATAATTCCATTTATAACGTGAGAATGTTGGGGCAACTTTTATGTCAGTAGCTGCGAAAATATATTTGAAGGCCGAGTGATTAGCAAAACTTGAATTCAGCGATAAGCAAGGTCGCTGAAAACCCGTCGAGGAATGCTGAAGTCCTTGAGAAGGCAAACACACTGCAGGAACCAAACTCAGCGTTTTTGGGGAGTAAGAAATTCAACTAATCACAAAGCTAAACGTGTTTTTAAAGCCGAGCTTATTCTATAGAACAACCTCGTGTCTTCATCTTGTTACATTGCATTTAAACTATTGTCGCGTGCTTTAACCCATTACAGAGGACGTTTAAAATGAAATGTTTAAAGATCCAGTGTCTACTCCGCAGAAACCCCACTCCGTCTTTGTTTTAAAAACCAATCAGCAAATAATGTACTGGGATAAGTGTTGCGTCTTGTGAAAACAACGCAAAAAGGCTCTGTGTGAACAGTGTAGAGTTTATGTTTGTTAAACCCGTTAGTACATGATTTGACTACTGATATTTGAAGCATTAAGGAGGTACACGTGTATAGGCTGACAGTTCTCACGTAGAGCGGTTATTGTAACCGAAATATCTATGTCTGCGAAAGCACGTCTTGGCTGCCGTTACGGACAGACCGCTGCTAGCAGGTTAAATGAACTTTTTATATCCAGACTTTAGGAAAATGCGTCTTGTCGGCATCAGAACACATCCTTCTGCACTGCAGGCCGTCTTGTCGGCATCAGAACACATCCTTCTGCGCTGCAGGCCGTCTTGTCGGCGACAGAACACATCCTTCTGCACTGCAGGCCGTCTTGTCGGCGACAGAACACATCCTTCTGCACTGCAGGCCGTCTTGTCGGCGACAGAACACATCCTTCTGCACTGCAGGCCGTCTTGTCGGCGACAGAACACATCCTTCTGCACTGCAGGCCGTCTTGTCGGCGACAGAACACATCCTTCTGCACTGCAGGCCGTCTTGTCGGCGACAGAACACATCCTTCTGCACTGCAGGCCGTCTTGTCGGCGACAGAACACATCCTTCTGCACTGCAGGCCGTCTTGTCGGCGACAGAACACATCCTTCTGCACTGCAGGCCGTCTTGTCGGCGACAGAACACATCCTTCTGCACTGCAGGCCGTCTTGTCGGCGACAGAACACATCCTTCTGCACTGCAGGCCGTCTTGTCGGCGACAGAACACATCCTTCTGCACTGCAGGCCGTCTTGTCGGCGACAGAACACATCCTTCTGCACTGCAGGCCGTCTTGTCGGCGACAGAACACATCCTTCTGCACTGCAGGCCGTCTTGTCGGCGACAGAACACATCCTTCTGCACTGCAGGCCGTCTTGTCGGCGACAGAACACATCCTTCTGCACTGCAGGCCGTCTTGTCGGCGACAGAACACATCCTTCTGCACTGCAGGCCGTCTTGTCGGCGACAGAACACATCCTTCTGCACTGCAGGCCGTCTTGTCGGCGACAGAACACATCCTTCTGCACTGCAGGCCGTCTTGTCGGCGACAGAACACATCCTTCTGCACTGCAGGCCGTCTTGTCGGCGACAGAACACATCCTTCTGCACTGCAGGCCGTCTTGTCGGCGACAGAACACATCCTTCTGCACTGCAGGCCGTCTTGTCGGCGACAGAACACATCCTTCTGCACTGCAGGCCGTCTTGTCGGCGACAGAACACATCCTTCTGCACTGCAGGCCGTCTTGTCGGCGACAGAACACATCCTTCTGCACTGCAGGCCGTCTTGTCGGCGACAGAACACATCCTTCTGCACTGCAGGCCGTCTTGTCGGCGACAGAACACATCCTTCTGCACTGCAGGCCGTCTTGTCGGCGACAGAACACATCCTTCTGCACTGCAGGCCGTCTTGTCGGCGACAGAACACATCCTTCTGCACTGCAGGCCGTCTTGTCGGCGACAGAACACATCCTTCTGCACTGCAGGCCGTCTTGTCGGCGACAGAACACATCCTTCTGCACTGCAGGCCGTCTTGTCGGCGACAGAACACATCCTTCTGCACTGCAGGCCGTCTTGTCGGCGACAGAACACATCCTTCTGCACTGCAGGC
Organism: Coptotermes formosanus; assembly: GCA_013340265.1. Taxonomy (NCBI): domain Eukaryota; kingdom Metazoa; phylum Arthropoda; class Insecta; order Blattodea; family Rhinotermitidae; genus Coptotermes; species Coptotermes formosanus. The sequence goes on from BLKM01000027.1 coordinate 4,611, forward strand.
CGTCTTGTCGGCGACAGAACACATCCTTCTGCACTGCAGGCCGTCTTGTCGGCGACAGAACACATCCTTCTGCACTGCAGGCCGTCTTGTCGGCGACAGAACACATCCTTCTGCACTGCAGGCCGTCTTGTCGGCGACAGAACACATCCTTCTGCACTGCAGGCCGTCTTGTCGGCGACAGAACACATCCTTCTGCACTGCAGGCCGTCTTGTCGGCGACAGAACACATCCTTCTGCACTGCAGGCCGTCTTGTCGGCGACAGAACACATCCTTCTGCACTGCAGGCCGTCTTGTCGGCGACAGAACACATCCTTCTGCACTGCAGGCCGTCTTGTCGGCGACAGAACACATCCTTCTGCACTGCAGGCCGTCTTGTCGGCGACAGAACACATCCTTCTGCACTGCAGGCCGTCTTGTCGGCGACAGAACACATCCTTCTGCACTGCAGGCCGTCTTGTCGGCGACAGAACACATCCTTCTGCACTGCAGGCCGTCTTGTCGGCGACAGAACACATCCTTCTGCACTGCAGGCCGTCTTGTCGGCGACAGAACACATCCTTCTGCACTGCAGGCCGTCTTGTCGGCGACAGAACACATCCTTCTGCACTGCAGGCCGTCTTGTCGGCGACAGAACACATCCTTCTGCACTGCAGGCCGTCTTGTCGGCGACAGAACACATCCTTCTGCACTGCAGGCCGTCTTGTCGGCGACAGAACACATCCTTCTGCACTGCAGGCCGTCTTGTCGGCGACAGAACACATCCTTCTGCACTGCAGGCCGTCTTGTCGGCGACAGAACACATCCTTCTGCACTGCAGGCCGTCTTGTCGGCGACAGAACACATCCTTCTGCACTGCAGGCCGTCTTGTCGGCGACAGAACACATCCTTCTGCACTGCAGGCCGTCTTGTCGGCGACAGAACACATCCTTCTGCACTGCAGGCCGTCTTGTCGGCGACAGAACACATCCTTCTGCACTGCAGGCCGTCTTGTCGGCGACAGAACACATCCTTCTGCACTGCAGGCCGTCTTGTCGGCGACAGAACACATCCTTCTGCACTGCAGGCCGTCTTGTCGGCGACAGAACACATCCTTCTGCACTGCAGGCCGTCTTGTCGGCGACAGAACACATCCTTCTGCACTGCAGGCCGTCTTGTCGGCGACAGAACACATCCTTCTGCACTGCAGGCCGTCTTGTCGGCGACAGAACACATCCTTCTGCACTGCAGGCCGTCTTGTCGGCGACAGAACACATCCTTCTGCACTGCAGGCCGTCTTGTCGGCGACAGAACACATCCTTCTGCACTGCAGGCCGTCTTGTCGGCGACAGAACACATCCTTCTGCACTGCAGGCCGTCTTGTCGGCGACAGAACACATCCTTCTGCACTGCAGGCCGTCTTGTCGGCGACAGAACACATCCTTCTGCACTGCAGGCCGTCTTGTCGGCGACAGAACACATCCTTCTGCACTGCAGGCCGTCTTGTCGGCGACAGAACACATCCTTCTGCACTGCAGGCCGTCTTGTCGGCGACAGAACACATCCTTCTGCACTGCAGGCCGTCTTGTCGGCGACAGAACACATCCTTCTGCACTGCAGGCCGTCTTGTCGGCGACAGAACACATCCTTCTGCACTGCAGGCCGTCTTGTCGGCGACAGAACACATCCTTCTGCACTGCAGGCCGTCTTGTCGGCGACAGAACACATCCTTCTGCACTGCAGGCCGTCTTGTCGGCGACAGAACACATCCTTCTGCACTGCAGGCCGTCTTGTCGGCGACAGAACACATCCTTCTGCACTGCAGGCCGTCTTGTCGGCGACAGAACACATCCTTCTGCACTGCAGGCCGTCTTGTCGGCGACAGAACACATCCTTCTGCACTGCAGGCCGTCTTGTCGGCGACAGAACACATCCTTCTGCACTGCAGGCCGTCTTGTCGGCGACAGAACACATCCTTCTGCACTGCAGGCCGTCTTGTCGGCGACAGAACACATCCTTCTGCACTGCAGGCCGTCTTGTCGGCGACAGAACACATCCTTCTGCACTGCAGGCCGTCTTGTCGGCGACAGAACACATCCTTCTGCACTGCAGGCCGTCTTGTCGGCGACAGAACACATCCTTCTGCACTGCAGGCCGTCTTGTCGGCGACAGAACACATCCTTCTGCACTGCAGGCCGTCTTGTCGGCGACAGAACACATCCTTCTGCACTGCAGGCCGTCTTGTCGGCGACAGAACACATCCTTCTGCACTGCAGGCCGTCTTGTCGGCGACAGAACACATCCTTCTGCACTGCAGGCCGTCTTGTCGGCGACAGAACACATCCTTCTGCACTGCAGGCCGTCTTGTCGGCGACAGAACACATCCTTCTGCACTGCAGGCCGTCTTGTCGGCGACAGAACACATCCTTCTGCACTGCAGGCCGTCTTGTCGGCGACAGAACACATCCTTCTGCACTGCAGGCCGTCTTGTCGGCGACAGAACACATCCTTCTGCACTGCAGGCCGTCTTGTCGGCGACAGAACACATCCTTCTGCACTGCAGGCCGTCTTGTCGGCGACAGAACACATCCTTCTGCACTGCAGGCCGTCTTGTCGGCGACAGAACACATCCTTCTGCACTGCAGGCCGTCTTGTCGGCGACACAACACATCCTTCTGCACTGCAGGCCGTCTTACTAGCATCGAATATTTTTGTAAAATTTTCACGTTTCTTTGGACAGTTTACTTTATCTTATACATTGACTGCCAGGTTCTTGCTCGCGTGCCTCGGATGATGAATTTGATTTCAGAGTTCCAATATAATGTTGTGGAGCATTGGCAGTTTAGCGTAGATCACGTTATCTTCTGAGCCCTCACTTATGCAGAGTGTACTGAAAGAACCAGGCGAGGGCTGTGGAGATTCTACGCAGAGGCAATATATTTAGGCATGATACTAGTTAGGCCTAAGTGTCTGATGTTCTTTAGCATGAGCACAACGTTGAGATATTGCTTAATACTAAAATATCCATTAATATTCTTAACGTGATATGCTACAGTAAAAGTAACAGCCTCCAGCTTACCGAAATCTCCTTTACTAACCGACTGCATTCATTGATAACTGTGCGCGCCTTTCTTTCTCTCTATAGAATTTTCACTGTGTTTAACCCTTTAAAGACGAAGCGTATCTGTTTTATATAAGGACTCAGTGCTTACCGCGCAGTAGACACTCTCCACTCCGGTTATAAAAACCTATCTCTTAATGCTCTATAAGGCAAAAGTTGCTGTTTGTTCTGAGATCCGTACAAAACACATAAACGCAATGTGGACACCACGTAGAATTTTTTAATGTTAAACCTGGTGGCATGTAAAGTTACCGCTAGGCTTTAAAAGGTTAAGTGAAATCGCTGACACTGCAACAGTTTATTATTTTAAATATAACCTCTTAAACCAAGCTAAAATATTATTATGGTAGCGGCAGTGGTAGGAATAGAGGGTAACCTACGCACACCTAACTGGCACAAAGCGTTCCCAATCAATTACACAGAAACCATTCCCAGTAAGAATATTTAAATGTATTCTGATAAAACAGCACTACAAACACACTATATAACAAAGCATAAGAAGCAAATTAAAAGAGATCCTAACCAATCAGTGACTTATATCCCGCGGTACGTCCGAGTGGATAGACAAATCTTTACTTGCAATAAACATGAAGTGGATATTCATACCTAACACTGGAACTCAGGTGTCTTACCCACACAGGTCGGTCGGCGGGAGCGTCCCCTCAGAAAGACGACGCTTAGTTTTAGGCAGCTGCTCGGTGGTAACAGATTGTCCATCCTCCAAGCCGGTCTATTTAAGACTTCATACTTCCCGTAAGTCCTTAATTCGGACCGCCCCCCTTGAATGTAACAATAATAATGACTGGCGAATCACGTCCACATCCCCAAGACAGTACTATGTAACAGAGTGAAGGATTGGCTCGTTTAATATCGTCACTTCCGGGACAAAGATCCTGTTGATCATTCTGGATTTTCTGATGATATCAAAGTTAAGGTTTTGCAAGTTCCTCAGCAGAAAACCGGTGACGATAAGAAATACACAAAGGAAAAACAACATGGTCTTTGCGCCATCTGTGGTTGACTTGTAGCAACCAACGCATCCTTCCTGAATACATATATGGCAGTGCAAAAGCATACAGTCCAGCAATAAATTCAATAAACTAATTGAACTCAATCAATAAGTGAAAATAGTGTAAGCAAATAAACATACATCGTGAAACAAATCGACTGGCCCTAGAGTAGGCCACAATATCTCTGACAGAAAATGTGTTGGCGGTTGTGGACGGTACGGGAAATAATCAACAGCAGTGTTAGCGGTAAAGACTGATGTAACAGTGAAACAAAAGGGGAGGAAGGGGATTAAATGAGAATAAGATGGAGGATAAAACGAGTGTTGGCTAAGTACTATAGGGAATGCGTGTATTAGTGCTAAATTGTGCATTTCTTTGTTGTACAAAGTACGTAGTTATTTCTTACTGAAAATAAAGTGGCATTTAAATTGGATAATGATTGAAAATTTAGTAGAACAATTATTTAATCGATAAAATAACGAACTGACCCCAGTTAGTGCGCAGGATGACGAACCATTCAGTGTTTTAACTGGTTACTCCACTGAATGAAACCCGACTCCAATTAAAACAAAGAACTATTCATGATATACGGCAGAGGTCACTGCAACGAGCTGATCACTTGTTCAGAGGAGTGCTACCGGTTGTGTGTGTTTGTATGTGTCTAAACGTGTGATCTATAAACCTTTACGATGAGGCGGCCTAGGCCCCAGCTGGGCTGTTGCGCCGCAGGAAAGACTGTAAGGATTGGTCGTTACAAATTAGTGTTTGTAATTCTAGATGTAAACGCTCAGTTCTGCAAAATATTACTGCTCTATCGAAAACGTGTTTCCGTGCAATTCGGCTGAACGCGTAAGTATGATACGAAATATGATACGATACTAATCATACGGGCGTGCCAGATTTCCGATGCTTAGGCGGATTCTTGGGTTCAGTCCCTGTTACCTTCTTATGAGATTCATGTGGGACGAAGTGACACTGGAGGAATCCTTGTCCAGTGTTTTTGCGTCCCCTGCCAAGTAGGTTCACTACCGCTCCGTGAGTTCTGCACTGGCCCTGACAAAGCGGCACATAATAAGATATCTCCTTCCTAAGGTGGGGAGGGGTCGTCTGCCCTGCTCTGGGCTGGTAACAGGGGAACAAAGATCTTGAGGGATCTTTTACTGTCACAGGGACAGGTAAAAGTGAAGCAGTCCCATTACAGGCCCTGAGGGTTCCAGGAGGTTGAGGCTCCCAGATTTCTAGACAACCGGCACATGAAGGTGGTAAGGTTGTGAGCCCCACGCACCGGCCCCCTTCACCCCCAGGAAATATTCCTGGTACTCATTTCTGTTAGAGGCTGAGTCGACCCCAGGGCCATAGTGCGGCCGGAAGAATTGAGTGAATGAAAATTTGCATTGACACCACCAGGAATCGAACCCAGACCACAAGCACAGGTACTTTCAAGTATTCCTACCAAAGATGCAGGCTGACCACTTGTCACGATATTACGGTATTCTTCGGTGTGACGCCTTTCAGTGTGGTGACTAGTCGGGATACGTAATTTGGAAAGCACATATGCCGTTTTGTTGCAGTGTGTTGCCGCTAGCAGTCGGCATTGCGTGCGGATGTGTCGGTACTGACCTACAGCAATGCGAATTCAGAGCAAGTGTTGTGTCAGCACAGCGAACTGCTTCTTACTGCGTGACCTACGTTAGCCAATGGCAACCTGACGTAAAGACCGTACGTGCGCGTACTTTTGCGTGCGTGGGATGTGTTAACTTTTTGAGTTAAGTAGGCGCGGTGGCGTTGTTGCGCGTCTGTATGTACACACACACACAGACACTTACTTGCGCCAATCATGTGTGCCGGAATGCCTGCGTAGCTTTCTGGTGTTCTAAGTAAGATCCGTCTGCCTGCTGACAAGTTCCGGCTCCGTGAATTTACGTATTATTGGGTGATATTAAAATGCTATAATAGTGCAAATTTTAGCATTTGAAATTTTTCAATGCGGGCAGTGTGCCTATACTGGCGTCTTGTGCTTATTTATGCTCGTTTGTTCTATAACTCCCTGATGTTGGCATCCCAGTGCCGAAACATGTAGGAGTTCAAAATAATTGTTGTGGATCTTATTTTGTTAAGTGCGTGTGTTGGTGGAGGTATTGTTTGTAAGAATGTGCACAGTGTCAGTAGCATAAATTCTGTTAGAGGACTTGCAATCTGTAGGAGTTAGGTGGGCTGTAGTTTTAATTATCTGATTTCTACGCTAAGAAGAAGGAAATCGGGCTTTCTCACGGCGCAACAGCCGCTAGCGGGCCTATTCATCACCCAGTCTTCACGACCACACTCAGATAAACATACCGCACTCGGTAGGACTCCTCTGGACGAGTGATCAGCTAAGAAATCTGTTACTCCATTAAATATGTCCTTGATTATGGTTGAAAACAAGAGTTTTATTCCAAGAGTGTCCAGGCCTTCCATGTTTTACTCCGACAGTCCCAGTATCTTCACATTTTATTCCGATAATCCCAGGCCGTGCGTATTTTATTCTGACAATGCCAGTCCCTGTGTATTTCAGTCCGACAGTCCCGTCGCTGCGTGTATTAGTACGAGAGTCGGATCCCTGTGCGTTTTGCTGTAACAGTTCAAGTCCCACTGTTTTGTATTCCGAAAATCCCAGTCCCTGTAAATTTCGTCTTTGATAATCTTCGAACATTTCACCCCTTCCAGTGTTAATTAAGTTCATTCCTACCACAACTTCGGACAAGAACAGAAATTTCTTCAATGTCAGTGACGAGTGCACTTGCGACAGTAAGTTTTAACACGCTAATGTGTATTAATCACAACAGCAGCTTGAACTTGTGGTCTTTTTTCGCACAGTTTGCCAATCACAGAGCGAAATTCGGCACGGAAATTAGTGCCAGTTACAGAAGATCGCATTCCGTAGGATAAATAGCAGTTTTTACGCACTCTGGCGGCAATGGAGGTACTGGAGTATAAGCTGGAAGCAGTAATGCCAACACCATCTTTTGGCGAGGTGATGAACACACTTATTAATTTTTCGGTGGAGAATCAGGTTTTATTTTACACCAAATTAATGACTTGAATAACGTTTTAAAGTACGTTGTCATTTAGTGCTAATTTTGTGTATTTTCAGGTGATAAGAACTAATGTTGATGACCTCTGTTGACTACTTAAATTTACGTTTTTTTTGTCTAACTACGTATCGTCCATGTTTTTTGACAGACATTTCCTAACTGTACAGATTCACTAACAATAGTAGTGTCAAAGTGTAACTACTATGGAGGATCCATCATAATGTTAAAATTTCAATTCTTGACAGTCTTCTAATCTATCCCTCTTCAACTTCTTTGATTCCCGAAATACTGTACGCCGTACTTCCTCTTTTATCCACCTTGGGATCTGACAGAAAATCGTCTGTGAACTCGAAACAATGTTCTGAAAGCAAAACTAAACATCTCACATTCCTTACAGTTTTAATTAAGGATGACTTACATGTTTGCATTCTTTAAAGAAAAGTCGCAGTTTTTTCGGCTTCTCTGCATTTAATAACTACAGAATGTGGCCACTTTACATACAGGTAGTGTGCACCACCCTGCAAAAACTCCTGCCAGCCCTGACGGCCACCGTGCTGTCAATATTAACAGTAATTGAATTACATAGCTACTGACATCTGCTACGTGACTTTCTGAAGTGCCAAGTAGTTCCAGATGTCAGTAGCAGCTGAACGCATAGAATGCGAACTTCTGGCACGTTTAATAGGCTATCTAATTGCTGATCCTTGTAACCGTCTTTCGTACGTTGCAAGTTCCACCAGTACACCCGACGAGAGGTTGGATTACTTTCGGTGAGGTATCACGTCTTTATTATTTTCCCCAAATGCAATCACTAGTTGCACTGAGTTCACGCTTTATTAATCACCATCAATACACTACTGGCTACAGGTTCCACCATTATTTAACCCCCATTAATTCATGTATAGGTTGAAGTGTCCCACTTTATTTCGGTCACCACCAATCAGTTCTTTCGTGCCAACGTCAAAGTGGATGCCTTTTTCTTGTTATTTTCCTCAAGAACGACTGCCGACAATTCGGCAGATCTTCCTATATTCCCTTAATTTCTACCCCCCCCCCTCCTGTCGTCAACCACGCACCCCTTATTTGTTTCTATTTCCTTCTGTCCTCCTACCACTGTCATAGCGCAAACCCTAGGATGGAAGGTCAAAGGGTACTTCTCGGGGTGAGGCTGGACACACACACACTTACAAACAACATTTCCAAATGTTCGGCTACATCCTTAAGATCCGTAACTACCACCTTTCGGACATGTTGCTTGTTAGAGGAGGAGAAACTGAAGGTGAAGGGCTGCAAGATAAGGACTTGGTAAGAGGCGGTCGCGGTTGATGTACAAGTAGACATAACGTTACACTGTTCGTTTGGAGAAGGGGAGGAAAGCCTTGAAACATGCAAGGTTCGAACCTGTGCCCCCATACTACCGCTACTACAATGTCCTAAGGGAGAAGGAACTTGATCAAGGTCGGTGGGTGCTGCACACATGACAGTATATTTTAATTAGACGTTCGTGTGCCCAGTTACTGTCTAATGGTAGGCCTGTTACTTCGTCAGGTACGTGTATAGTTGCTGTCCCTATTTTTTTATTGAAGGCCCCCACCAGCAGGTGCTACGGATGCACGGCAGGCTGGGAGTTTGTTGTGGAACCGTGTTGTGAAGACGAATAGTTTTTCCATTTTCCGTGTAATGGAGCACCGGTGGAATGAAATTGAGAGGGGAAAACCAAAGTACTCGGAGAAAAACCTGCCTCATGCCACTTGATCCACCACAAATCCAACATGGACCTACCCGGAGTCGACCCGGCCCTCGGCTGTGAGAAGCCAGCGACAAACCGCCAGAGGCATGCCACGGCCCTCCTTTTTCCATTACTGTGTTTGCAGGTGCATCATCCTGCGACAGCAAGTGACGTTGTGTTACAGATTTTACCCGTTGCACTAGGGCAGTAGGATCGCTCCTCGGGAGTTGGAAGTGCGAGGTTTTGCCCCGATCACTGCACACAGACAAGCAGCTAACACACAGAACAGCTGCGACATAGCCTGTGGCGTTGATCGTGTTTATCGCTGCTGTTTCTTTAACCGCCCAGGTGGCTGTACTACTCTAATCAAAAAGAAAAAAAAAATTATTTTGTGTTCGGTGTATAAACCACCATTTAAAGAATGACAAGCATCAGAATTGCAAAAGAGTACGAATTTGCGGGCGTTTGTTTTCCATCAGCTCTATACCTTGAATTTCTGCTTCACAATTTCGTTTCTTCCAAAGTTGCTTGTGTAAACTCCGTAGTCCTGCAGACGCACAGGTGTTTGCCTTTGCGAGGGAGGTTAGCGAGGGATGCGGAGTGATACATATGTGTTCGTGACGGACTATTTCAGTTAGGGGATTGATGCGGGAAGAGCTGGTGGTGTTCAGTGCATTCTGCAGTTAAATCGGTTTATTACTTCTGTAATAAAATACAGGC